>BPLR01016770.1:0-103444 GCA_021605095.1 Caerostris extrusa
TTAGTTCAAAGAGGCCAACATTTTGAACCATTAAAGAAAAAGTCTTGCTTTGGTATGCTTCTTTCTGTCTAATTACTCGATTTAAACACAATTTATTATTTTATCTGTATAATTTTTAATCTTTACAATATTTCATGTTTGAATATTTGTTATGAATAGCAATTTACTAATTTCACTTAACTTATCTAATTTAATTATTTGAAATAACATAAATAGAAAATATTATTTATGAATTGGAAATGAACCAGTCTTAACCAATTGAATTAATTTTTATTTAAAAAAAAAAATTTCTTACATAATTTTTAAACAAAGTTGTACATTTAAATTTATTTTTAAATCTATATTGCTTTTATATAATTATTCAGATAGACATTTAAATGTACAAAAATAATAAATTTGCTTATTATACCTATAAGAGATAATTATAAAAATTTCAAAGAAATTTAGAGAATAATTTCAAAATATATTTTTTCAGTTCCACTGCTGAATGTGTTATATTTGCACTCCAGGCTTTTGTCCCAAACAATAGATAAGAATCAACAAATGGATTATGCAGTAAATGTTTGGAGTAGGTTAACTGGCCTACTACCAGTGAATCGTAATTCGTAAGTTTATAATTTGTTTCATTCTAACTTTAAAAAAAAAAAAAAAAAAAAAACTGTTCATTTATAGTCATGTATTTCAGTGATTTTTAATATTTCCACAAACTTTTAAAGGAGTTCTCCCGTGAAGATTTTTAATTCCTATGAGAAAAAAAAAAATATACTCATTATATCTATTAAATTTTAATTAAATCTAACATTTTTTAATAGCTATATGCAAGTCTATGATTAACAATAAAAGAAAAGTTTTTCTTGTTGCATATTCTGTTGTTTCAAATCTAAAGAATTAGCTTCTTTGAAATTACTGCAGTTATTAACACCAAGATGAAACCTTCTTGTGTATAAACTATTATGTGTAATTGTATCACTATTGTTTGCAAACTACTGGTAATTCATCAATCGTAATTACAAAACTATTAAATAGTGATTGATATACTACCGTCTCTCTCTTTGGTGTTCTACTGATTGCTGTATTTACAAATTATCGTCTAATGGAAATACATTACTGTAGCATATTTTCATTTTCATTTGCTTATGCATTTTTTACTTTTAATTTTAATTTCATAGCTTTAAGAATATATTCTGTGAAGGTCTCTGTAGCCTTTACTTAATTAGTAAAAGGAGTTCATAGAAGAATAAAAAAATTAAAGATCCTTGATTTAGTTTTATGTATTAGAATATAAAAATATTTGTAAATATTTTATTATGATGTATTAAGTACAGATTATTATTTTATTAATTTTTTTATAGATTGACTTCCTTTGATGTTGAAGTGCCTCTTATTTTACGAGATCCCATAGCTATCTTGTTACAAATTATTTTAGCTTTACCAACAAATATAGATAAAGGTAATTTACATTTCTTAAAATATAATTACAATGAAACAAGCACTTTTTATAACAGATTCCAAGATTGCCATGTATCCCTGTTTCATCACTTTGTAGATGCAAACAAATACAAATTAAATAAATATGAATTTATTCAATAAAAGTAGTAATACATAATCTGATAAGTTCAAATATTACATGAACCTTTTAATGAACTGTAATAAGTAAAATTGATTTTGATAATGTGTTTCTATAATGTATTTTGGGCTTTTTTCAACAAATAGTAACACATTTTTATTGATAGTAAATTCAATAACTTGATCTACAATATTAAAAAAATAAATAAAGTATCCCTAACACTTATAAAATAAATGTGAAATACCACATTAAATAATAAATATCAAACAACAATTAAAAAACTAATAACTTGAAAAAAGCATTCCCACAGTCATAATTAAATGTTTTTATTTTGTTCAAATCTCAAATATACTAAATGTAAATTTAATAAACAATAGTATTTTATTATATACTAGAAGATCCAGCCACGCGTTGCTGTGGCTTTCTTGTATTTCGTTCAATTATTAGATACTATAATTGGTATTGTTAAGGAAGTGATTGGTAAAGAATGATGAAAAATTCAAATTAAGTTTCAACGAATAGAAAATGTTTAATTTTTATTAATTTAATGAATGAGGTAGATAATGTTGATTTTTAAGACTGTTTTATAATTATTTTACGTAATATAATTTTTAATGATCATTACTTTCATTTAACTAAGAAATGAACAATATTTCTTGTTAGTCTGTCTTTCGTCGAAATAAATAAATTCGATGGTTTTCGAACACGTGAGCATGCAACATACAGCTGCCCATGGGAGAAACATGGATTCTGAGGTTAGATTTTTTTGGTGGTCGTTTACTGAAAATGATAATTGAAAAATACAATACAATTAAAATAAAATCGTGATATAATAAGAAAAGACTTAAAAAAAAAAAATTCACAATAAAATACAAATGCAAACGATCGTTTAAGGTACACGAACACCTTGAAGGAATTTTTTGAAATTTTTTATCTTTGTACACATTTTTGGATTGAATGTATCTAAAAACTAATGATTTCACAGAAAAAAAATTTCATTATTATTTTTTTTAAATTTTTATAAGCTAAAATAAGGGTAAAAATGGCCAAAAATTGATACTGTTACAAAACCTGAAATCAAATCAATATTTTTTAAATTTCTAAGTTTGTATTTGTTTGTACTAACATTTTACAGTGAATAGACCTCTGGTAAATTTATATCTTTATTATTTTGTGCTAGTTTAAATGCTGTCGACACAAAATTCTTCCAAAATTTGCATGTAATTCCAAGTTTAACAATTGAAATAAAAAATATTTATGTAGCTATAATCATTTCAGAGGTCTATTCCCTGTAAATATTTATGAAAAACATAAATACAAAGTTTTGTAGCATTTGGAACAAAATTACTTGTGTTATGGTGTTTCACATGAAAATAAAAGCATAAAAATTCATTCTGAGAAAAAGCTAAAAACAACGTTTAATTAGATATATTACTTTTAAAAATGTTGTAAATATATTAAAATGCCATTGAATTATCAAGTTCATAGTCTTATTTATTAAAAAATATAGTTTTGTTTTTCCTTAAAGCTGTAAATATTTTCTGAGATTTGTTTTGAAAAAGTTAAAATTTGCTCGACATTTTTTACAACTTCCTGCTAGCAAAGGCTTTTTAATATGAAAAATGACCTGAATTTAAAATATTTAGCCTTTTTGCAAGTGTTTTGATTAAATATATTCAAAACCTTTGAATTTCACATAAAAATATCAACTTTTATTCTTTATACAATTTATTCTTTAAAATATGGATAAACATTGCAAAAATGTGATATTGTTGCAAAATTTTATGATTCAAAAATAAATAAAACATGAATAGTTTTTTTCCTTTGCAAGTATTTTTATGCTGGGAATATCCTTATGTAGGTAATATACTGTTTTCAAATTTATATCTCAATTATTTATACATTTTTGTATGCTTAAAGTTTGTCGACACAAACTTTTTTTACAAATTTACAAAAATTCTTAGTTTAAAAACTAAAAATAAAAATAATTTATGAATTTAGGTTAATTTCCATGTTCTATTCCTTTCATACATTTAAAGAAAACTTTTTACATGAAGTTTCAAAGCATTTAGAACAGAAATATTTTTATTGTGATGTTTTGAATGAATACAAAATGCATAAAAATTCAAATAAGAAATAATTAAAACCAACTTTTAAATATAAATAAAAACAAATGTACATACATAAAAATGTTATTGAGCTTTTTAAATTCTCCTTTATTAATATAAACACTTATTTATTTGTTTTGTTTTTCTTTAAATAACTTCCAACTTAAAAGTACCATTTATCAATTTTTCTTCGACAATATTCAAATCACTCAAATTTATAACTCAAATTCTTTGTTTTTCAAATAACAAAAGTTTTTAAAATAAAATGTCCTTGATTTTCAACTTGCAACTATTATAATACCTTTTTATAAAATTTTAATGTTATCATTATATCAAATAATTGCAGAGTTTACTTCATTTTCCCACTTTTCAAAAAATCCTTAAAATTCATCATCTTTCTTTAAAATTATATTGTCTATATTATATTATCTTGTTAGATCACATTTCATTTTAGAATTCTTAATCAAATACAACACATGTTGACAAACTTTTAAGCATAGAAAAGTTCAATGTTTTGATTCACAACTTTTCATTCAATATATTTTATTCCAATTCAAATTCAAACTTAGAAAATAAAAAATATTGATAATCAAATCAGGTAATACTTACATACATTTGATTTATTTCTCATAGAAATAATATAAATTTCATACAATATAATTTTCACAAAATTTAAAGTAGTACATAAAACAATAATATTCAGAACATGAGAATTTTACGGTTATGTAGTACAGGCATCGAGACACAGCGCCATCCTTTTATAGTGGTATATCTTTCGTCTGTGGTGGAAACAAACTTTTTACTCCAACAATGAAATTAGTGTAAATAAGAATTCTGCAATTAATTATCGAAATAGCAATAAAATAGTCATTATATTGTTCGAAAAATGAAGCTAGGAATTCCTCTAATTGCAGTATTGCAACCCTAAAGAAATTGGCGAAAATTCAGGGTTACAAGATAGGCGCCTTCCTCAATGGTAGATTTTAAACGATTTTGCAATTAAATACGAAAAAAATCTGAATAAAAACTATCCTAGCTCTCAAGTTGGAAAAAAACACACATTTAAAAAAAAAAAAAAAAAGTTAAAATCGGATGGTTAGTTTCTGGAGTTCATCGCGAACAAACATCGTGACATGGGAATTTCAGCCATCTTTATTTTTCTTAGAACAATAATAAAGTTGCCAATTTTGCTTAACTAAACATTAACACTACATTGTTGCCACTACATTGGTTTGACAAAGAAATTTTAAAAATATTTAGGGGTGGGCCACCCTTATCACTTAGGGGGGTTTAAAAATAGATTACGACCGATTCGCAGACCTACCAAATATGCACAAAAATTTTCATAAGAATTGGTCAAGCCGTTTCGGAGGAGTTTGGCAACAAACACTGTGACACGGGAATTTTATATATTAGATTTACCTTTTCAATTCTTGTGTTGCATATTGATGATTTTGGTGATTTTCTGTACTTTCTTCGGCATGAAATCATACCCCTATATACTACTTCTGACAAGTTAACTTTTGTTGTAAAATCTGTATCTGATTATATATATTTTTATAAATTACCAACAAGTTATCTAGAGATTTAATATCATTCTATCTCAGTATCTGGTCATTCTAGATATTAATTGTATTGAATTGAATTGAATTAAGGTCTGTGGATATAAAATTGAATTATCTTTTATAGTTCCTTAGATGCTGTGATATCACATTATTTGTCGTTTTGTAAATTATCAATGTTCTGGTAGATTTCTTGATTTCAATTGTTGGTACTGAATGTGCTTTTTTAATAACAACAATAATTATAGTAAATTTATTGATAACATTCTTAAGAAAACTTTTTTTCCCCATTGTTCCATGGCCTAGTATTGCACATACTATATGTTGTTGCTAGAATATGAAATAGTTTCATATGAAAATTAAATTTTTCTCCAATCCTCAATTGACCCATGGAATATAAATTGCATTTTATCAAAATAAGAATTGAACACTTTAAAAATTTTTTTTTTTTCTTCTAGAGTTATCTTTATAATTCCAAAAGTGCAAAGTTCACAATTAAGGCTTAGGTTAGCTTTTTGTGGATTTACTCTTCCTGACAGAAGAGCTTGTAATCTCTTTTTGTGATCTTCCTATTTCATCTATTCGATTTTTTTATATTTTATATCCACTGATCTTGTTCATCTCTATTGGTTAATAATTCTACTTAGTTCAAAAGAATTTTAATATTTACCTGCAAGGGTAGGAAGTTGGGCAAAAACTTCAATGAGTTTAATTTAAGTCTTGTATCTATCTGTAAAGCAGTTTTAGCATAACAAAAGTATATTTTTTTGCAATTTTAAAGATGTAGTATTTGCATTGATTTAAAAAATGTAGTATTTGGACTGATTTAAAAGATGTTCTTGTACTTTAAATTTGCTTACAAAAAATACATGTGTTCTCTAGAATATTAAAAATATAATATTATGTATTGTGGAATAGTTTTGAAGACAAACAAATGAAAATTGTACATTTTAAGCAAAAAGATGTTATATTTGTTATATATTAAATCTTTATTATTATTTTTTTTCTTAATAATAAGATAGCTTTTTATGTATCAGTGCTGAGACTCAGTACCTCTCTCTTGAAATCTCTTGAAATTTATTTTGGTTGCTGCTGAAGCAGTAACTATTTTTGCTACTGGTTGTATTATTGAAGGATACAATTGAATTGCCTACTTAACATTTAATTTTTATTATTAATTCCAAGAATTTTGGGAAAAAAATTAATCTGTTTCTCTGTAAATCACACAATTATTCTCATTTAAAATAATAATCAAGGCATGTTTTCTTGGGGGTGATAGCTATAGTCAAAACTTATGCATTAGAGTAAATAATTGACACATTAATATTAACTTACAATTAAATGCGGAAATCGTGAGACACAATGATAAATGATATTTGAATAAGTGTTAAATATATCAAAGTGAATAAGTCGCTGCAAAAAGAAAAAAAAAAAAGTATGAGCCATTCAATTTTGAATATAAAAAAATTGTTTTTGAAATTGTGTAATGATACTAATATTGTATAAAACAAAGTAGGCAATTCAAATAAGTAGCCCTGTTTTAAGTTATTTAATAGCATCATAATTTAAGATATTTAATATAAAATAATTAAAATTTTTTATGTACCAAAAATAGTTTTTTCCATATGCAAACTTTGTTCCAGAAAATGTTGTAAACTTTTGACATTTCTCATTAGTGCAGATGATGCTGTACATAAAAAAAGTGCAAAAACTCCTAAATATTTTACTATATTTTCCTTATTAAGACTATTATTATTGCCATTATTATTTGTTTTTTGTTTCCACTCCATCTATTATAGCTTTACTTAAATTTCTGATTTCATGTAGCTAATTTTTTATATTTTTTTCCAGCTTATTTCAAATGCGTGATTCAAGTTCTATATAATTTCCTGTTTATTCAATCATTGGTGCAAATCAGTTGCAGACAAGCAGTAGCAATAGAAATGAATTGAACCAAACTGCTGCCCAGAAACTCAAAGGGGTTGTAGCATGTTTGGAAGATGGAGATTGTCAAGTAAGTCTGTTTGAGGATGAGGATTGTGAAGTAAGTTGCTTGCTTGCATTGCCATTTTTCATAATGAAATGGCAATGCAAATTAGTTTTAGTTTATTTTATGAAATTTTTACATTTAATTATGTTGCTAAGGACTTAACTAAATTATGCATCTTTTATAGGATTTGGAGAGCAAAATGAAAGATCTAAAAATTGTGCTTGGCTTTGTGATTGGTCGTTTGGAATTTAGCAGTCTTTATGTGGAAGATGACGAAATGGATTCCACAAAGGTATTTTTTTTTTTATTTTTTTGTAACAAAATGTTTGGAAAACTAAATATATTCTTATGAGAAGGTATGTTTTATATTTATTTAAATATTATATGAAGCCAAGTTTAATCCTGGCTTGATTAGGCTACTTTGGAAGAAAAGATTGCATATTGATTCTTGCCAACTTTTGAAGGTTATTAGCTTTCAAGGCTGATGGATTTTCAGAAAAACAAGATAAATAAATAGCTTGTCTCTTTAACTTCTGCTCACATTTTAGATGGTGAGATTTTTTTTTGAGACTAAAATTTCTTTAAAGGCACTGTGACATTTCCAAAACTCAAATATACCATTTCATCTCTGAATAAACAAATTACACTTATTAATCAATATTCAATTTATTTACGAATGCAAAAAATGCCATATAGGTTTTTTTTTTTTTAAAAGTAAAGTGATGTGTATATTATAAAAGTTAATAAATGTTTTTTTAAATTTGTCAGGTTCATAAATTTGATTTTTATCAGTATTTTTTTATAGCCAGTTAATCAAAGATTGAGCATTTATAAAACATTAAATAAATTTTGATATTGCTAGGATATTATAGGTCTCTCTTACCTCATGTATTAATCTGTCCTGCAGTTCTCAATATCTGTTGAAAGTCCTTCAGAGAGATTGAACTAATTACAGCTAATGACATCATGGTTAGCAGTTGCAAATTATATATCATTTGAATATGCCACAAATATGAACTTATGACAATGTGATAAACGGAAACTGCAAAATTGATCTTACAATTTTTCTTTTTTTTTTTTTTTTTTTTTTATATAATTCAGTATTTGCAAACTGAAAGTTCTTTGACTTACAAATATTTTATTTATATTTTGTATCAGTAATAAAGATTTTCTACTTAACTGCAAAATTCAGTTTTTTTCCTATTATGTTTGTAACAAGGTTAAGTGCTTCTATCTTATTGCTTATGCTTCATTATTTATGATGGGCAAAGAATATAATTTTCTCTCCTTAGCATATGAGGGGAATAGAAAGATTCTCCTATATGTGTATTTTACATACTTTCAATTTCTCTCTCTCTCTATCCATCTATCTCTCTCTCTCTATATATATATGTATATATATATACACACACATATATGTACACTGGTGTCCAAAAAGTTAAGCATAATTGATAATTATGTGAATAAAGAAGGAACTGTAAATCAGAATAGCGGAAAACGTGATATGCGAGTGTAAAATGGTTATAAAATAAGAAAGCAAATCAAAAGAACGATAATAATTAATTTTATTATCCAAAGTAGCAGTTTGAAAGAAAACTGAGCATAGCAAGGGTTCACACTTTAAAGAAAAAAATGAAAGAAAACATTAAATAAAAATACTGATGCTGCAGTTTAATAAGGCGTGTGGTCACCTCTGACAGCCAGGCACGCTGCACAGCGATTTACCATACTTGCTATGAGATGATGAATGTGTTGTGGGCTCAAATGGTTCCAAGCTTCTTGGAGAGCTCTCTTCAGTTCTGTAACAGAGCTTGGTGGGTGCGAAAGGGCTGCAATTTGTCTCCTGAGCATATCCCATACATGCTCGATTGATCATTAAATTGTTCGCAGGCCACGACATGCGCTGGATGTTTTCCGCTTTCAAGGAAGTCATCAACCAGCAACGATCGGTGACAGGGCGCATTATCATCCATGACTATGAAGTCAGGACCGACAGCACCTCGAAACAAGGGAACATAAGGCTCAGAACTGTCTCTGTATCTTTGACCAGTCACAGACCCCTTGTCAAAGAAATGGAGATATGTCCATCATGATGCCTGCCCATACCATTACTCCCCTTGATGGAAAATGATCTCTTTTCGTTATGTTTCTTGGTTCAAAAACGTGTTCCACGTTCTCTCCATATGTTACCGACGAGAATCACTACTCAGACTAAACCGATTTCGTCACTGAACATCACATTGACCCACTCTCCAATGTTGATGTTTCAAACTCCAATTCAAACGAAAGCACGTTTATGCGCAGATGTGAAGGGAATGCAAACTGCTGGTCTTCTGGCACTGGCCAGCATGATTGAGTCTCCTGTAAACAGTTTGTCTCCCGAAATTCGTATTCCTGTGGCGACTGTGAGCGCCGAACCCAGTGCTCTGGCAGTACTGCCCCACTGATCGTCGCGTACTTATTACCAGATATCTGTCTTGGCTAGGGATTGTGACTCTTGGCCGACCTGATACTGGTTGTCGGGTAACATCTCCGTTCTTTGAAACCTCTGCCACAGTCTTGAGATCACAGACTGGTCCACATTCAAAATTCGAGACACTTCGGGGTTTGTGATCGTCCGATTCCAGCATTCCAACGATTCTTCCTTTCGCAAACATGTCCAATTGCCGTCTCTGTGCCATCATTCACCTTGTTTGATGGTTAACAACGTTCCTTCGCACAGCAGTTGCAGGAAACTTGTCTGAACTGCCTATGATGCATGAATCGCTTTCTCTGCGTTCCGACATGCTCAGGTGTTTCGCGAAAGAGGACGTTGTCGACTGAAAGTTTTGCTTAAACCCAATGTTTCTTCTTCACCCAATTAATATCAAGAAATTTGAATAATTTTACGAATATTTACTCCATGTTTTTTGCATTTTACGATTTATGCTTAACTTTTGGACACCAGTGTACATACATATACATATATGTAAATTTACAAATTTAAATTAATATTTACAGAGTATTTCATCAATAGAAGATGCTTGCTTAGAACAGCATGTACGAGAATATTGTTTACATTTCTTGAAGATAGCTGCTCTTCTTCAAAGTCATTTATTTGAAGAAAATATTGAATTAAAGGTATGTTTATTTATTTCAAATAAATACAAAGGTATATTTTTAACATTATATGTAACAAGCAAAGTTGTCGATTTTTATGAATTTTCTCTGATATGAATGATTTTTTAGTTATTTTACAATGGATAAATTAAAGGCAAAACATATGAAAAAATGAAAAAAATTGGTATTTTAAAAGTGAATAGCAGAATCTGAAGTAATACTATTGCAGAATGGCCACAATTTTCTTGATGTTGTCTTTCCAATGCAAATTTTCAAGAACTATGGTAGTATGTATGACTTTGAAATGAAATATTGCAGCTATGAACCATTATTGTTATTAAAATAAATAAAAATAATTTCTAATGTTCTTCAACAATGTATTGTTAAAAAGAAATTCTTATGCAGTTTTATTAATTACAATCCACAGAAGAAAATTGTCAATATTGTGCAATAAGTAACTTTGAAAACATGATTTCATTAATATATTTGCTGTAAAAAAATATAATATAATTGTATAAGTAAAAAAAAAAAAAAAAGTATTAGTTCTATAGGAAGATATATACAATTTATAAATAATTGACATTAAATGAATAACACTATAAAAAATAATCCTAATTATATAATGTAAAATTATAAACTTTTGAACAAATATTAAAAAATCCATTAAATTGAAATAATTAAATTCGAAAATCACCTTGTGTATAATATTACTCAAATATTTACAATTTTTTTAACATTTTTATCTATATATATATATATAAATATATTGACTGAGCAGATTTTTTTGTTTTATTTTTTTTTTCCCACAGCAGATAACTTAGGAAACTTCATAAAAAATAATCTTGGTGACATCTTAAATTAAAAGAAAACAAAAGTATTTGTATGTCAAAACTTTTGTTTAATTTCTATATTTAGAAAGAGCAAGAATATCTTTTTTGTGCCACATTATTTAGAAAAAGGTCTTGATGTCCTGGAAAAAATGTGAACTACATGTAGAGTGCTAGTTACTTTAAAACAAAAGTGTTCAATTTAAGATATTTATCATAACAAATAGCAAAAGTGATGCAACTTAATAATAATTATTTTTTTAAAAGAAATTTTAATCACTGAATTAAGAAATATTTTGTAAATTTTTTATTTTTATTTTACAAATGTCGAACATTGGCGCCTGAGTCATTGTTTCATGTGCTCACCTGTACTTTTTGACCATATCCTCATGTCGAGAAAAATGCATTACAATTATTTAAATCAAAATTACATAGAAAAACTAGAGTCACTCAAAACTCATTTTGGGAAACCCACCACTCTAATTCTATAGAGAGGTGATCACGTAAACAGTTATGACCAGTCAAACGTATAAATAGAGCTACCGTCTTTCTTGAAAATTGGGAATAGTTCTTTCTTCCCCCAGAATTCTCCATCTGTTATCTATAGTGCATTGAATCATATCTTGTTTAAGAATTTTCTTAAGAGTCAAGTTAACAAACAATTTAGTTGTATGAAATGAAAGCAGTCGATTAATGCGTTGCTCTATCAAAGTTCCTTTCAGCCAGTATATCAGCTTTTTTGTTGCCCATAATTTCACAGTGGACTGGAATCCATTGGAAAGAAAATTCTGTGGGCCAGTGTCTTAAGCAAAAGCCTACAGTCCAAGATTCTTTGGGAACTATTTTGATTATTATTCAAAAGGGTTTAAAGTGCACTCTTGAGTCAGACAATATGGCTGCCTTTGTAAAGAAGTGGCTGCAAGTCGATAGTTCATTGAATAACCACAGCAATGGCTTCGATTTCGCCACCAAAGGGAGGCAAGTAAGAGAAACTAAAAAGCTCACTATGGACACCACTCCAGCCGCCTCATTCTCACAAACATAGTGCTTTCAGTATAGACACGCATCATTCACTCTGGGAATAAAAAAAAAATATCAATTTTAATAGATCTTAATTGTGAATCGTTCATTTCGTTTTTTAACGACTCCTTGCATAAGATCAAGATTTGCATTCAATGTCAAAGAGTTCAGGGGGACAAGGTGGAGGAGGTAAGATGAAATAATCGCTGCTCAATTCCAAAATATTTTGAAAAAGATAACTATTTAACTATTAAATAAAACTATTTAACTATTAAAATAAACTATTATATATTTTGGAAAATTAAAGTGCAGAAAATATGTATTCATATAGTTTTAATTTTATTTCATTATTATTGTCCTGTTTTTTTTTTGTAGTTAAAATTAAAAAAAAAAAAATAAGTTCCATGTATTTATAAAATTTCTTTGCTTTTAGGCAATGTATTTTATTCAATTTAATGGTGATGACAACAGGTTACATTCATAATAATGCAATTAAATATCCGCTGTATGGAGAGATTATTACTTTCATGCATACAAAAATGAAAGTTGAATGTATATAATGTTTAATGTATGTTAGGTAAAATAATGAAAGACAATTTTGTAAAAATAAATTTTTTAAATCAATATGTCTAATCAATAATTTATTGCTTTTACTAAACTTTTGCAAAGCCGGTGATGATGAATTTCATTATTTTTGTAAATACCTTGACTTAAGCAATCTACCAAGATGTGAAATTGCTGCAGCATCTTGCATTACATGGACCACGTCTGATGCTCGGGATTTAATCAGAACTTGGTCAGAAGATTATGTACATTTTATTAATTTGTCTGTGATTGCAGCCAGAGTGTTTTCTTTTCTTTGACTTTCAAACAAATATTCATAATACTATCTTATAGATATATATGGTATCATACAAAATGTTTTCATTATGTTTATTTAAACCTTGCAATTTATTAATGGAAATGTTATTATTGTAATCTAAAAGATAGAGCTTGAGATGCATTTTAGGTAAAAAAACAAAAAGTTTTTTAAATTTTAATGTTCTATAAAATTGTGATTGAAGAAAATTTGATAGCTAAATTCAATAATGCATGCCTGCAAAAAAAATAATATGCTAATAATGATTTGACACTGATTGTGTACTGCACAATTTTTTTAGTTCAATTTAATCCAAAAATTGTTCTGAAAATACTTCTCTTAAATTATATTTTTTAACTAAAATATTTGTTTTTAACATTATTAGTTGTCATTAATTGTCAAAAAGATCCTACTCTTTTTTCTTTGGTGAAATTTCTAGTAATTTCAATAATTTCCATATTTGTCGTTGATACTTACTGTACTATTAACATAGGAATTAAAAAAAAAAAAAAAAAATTCCGACTAGTGACAACGAGCACCGCTGATGAGCATTAGGGCGATGGAGAAAAAAAAAAAGAATTGTAAATTTATTGAGATAAGAGTATTGGGATCTCATGATGTGTTGACCCCATGCATGTGTTATCATTAGAGGCAATGACTGCATACAAGAGAATGTAGCAGAGACTGAGATACTGTCTCATGAGTGTTTCCATGGATAATGAATTAGGTGATAGTCCAGATTATTATGAAATGAGAGGAATTTCTTAATGTCAGTATGATACAGAATCAGAATAGAGAATAAATTTTGAAGGTTCACATTCAAGCAATGAAAAAATTAGTAATGAGTTTTATTTTTGGGAAAGATGGGAGGCAAAAACTCTTCCCCAAAGTGTACAAATGCAATTTGTCAGTATTTGTGTCATGCTTACCACTTCATGACAAGAATATTAAAAAGAATTCTTACGAAGAATTCAAGAATATGACACAATGCAATTATTTGAAAGAATTTACTGTTGAATTTTTAAAAGATCATCTTTTTTTAAAATGAACTAGGAATAAAAGTATTGCACAAGTAACAAAAAATTGTTAAAAGGCTACTAAAAATCCAGAGAAAAGACATTGTATAAAATCAGCAATTCTTTGTTTGTGTAAAGAATGGCTGAAAAAAAATCTAATAGAAAAAGACTCTATTTTTAGTGAAAAATATGATAAACTTTTTAGTAAAATGCATTTCCTTATCAAAGGCCAAAAGTTGTTATGAAAAACATAATGACGAATGATTCTTTTCTTATTAGTAAAAAAAAGCATAAAAAATAACATAATTTGTTTGTATGCAAGAAAATTAAATCAGAATTCTAAACTGATTTTTGATTTTGAATAGTAGATGTTCATGCTTCATTTCCTCAAAATTTTCAAATGCAAATATAATTTAAAAACATTTTTATTATAATTTGAATATATTTTAGCCAGATAGTAATATTTATTTTACGAAGTATAAGTAGGATTGTGTCAAAAGTTAAAAATTAATTAACCTTATAAAGGAGATTAAAAAAAAATTGAGGTAAGTTAAATTATTATCTATTTTAATTTGCTATTTAAATGAAATAATACGTCTCTAAAATCAGTAATCAAATGTTACTAGTAATTTATTTTTACATTAAAAAAGAATTGATATGATGAAGAGCTTGAAAATTGGGGTCTAATTGACACCATGCTTGTGTTAGTGTCGTGAAATTTAAGTGCATGTGCTTAAGGCTTAATAATTCTTTTATGATCTTTTTTATTTCCAGATGTGTTGTAACTTTCATTTTGTTATAGGAAATATAAAGTTCTAATTTTGAATATACATAATGAGAAAAATGATATTGATTGAAATTTTATGCATAGCTTAAATTAGATTGTACAATTTTGCGATATTTAAAATATGTATTATATAAGAAAATTTTGAGCTCTAAGCAGTGCAAAAATTAAAAACATTTAATTTTAAAATCAGTTACATTTATTCAAAGTTTTCAGGATTTTGTTAGTTAATATTTATATGAAGTAAATTACCATTCATATTTAATATTTGCCAGCTTGACTTAAAGCAGTCTTTAAACGCTCAGCTCTTTTTTATATAAATTTTTTTGCTTTTGTTGAATTCTTTAGTAGTAGACATATTTTTAAGAAATACCTAATCTTAACTAATAAAGAATAGCTATTTTTTTAAAAATACAAATAAAGATTTTAATATATTAAAAGAATACTTATAATTTTTTTCTTATAGGGACTAAACTTCCTTATTATACCAAGTGGTATCCTCCATCTTTGCTTTTACTTCCTCATAATTATGATGACATTTTCAAATATTATCACAAAAAAACTTGTACTATGTGCCATAGTGAACCAAAAGATCCTTCGTTGTGTTTAATATGTGGTACTATGGTGTGCTTGAGGGAGAACTGCTGTCGACGAGTGGCACATTATGAAGCTGTTTCAGTATGTATACATTTTTTTATTATGGTGTATTCTTTTTATCAGAGGGCCGAGTGGCTGGCGCTTGGTATCACAAGTTTTGGGTTCGAGTCCCGGCGGTGCCATGAATGTTTGTAGTGGTTGTGAATCCACTGTAAACCTTAGGCTCCGGTCTGATATGATTGTAGAGCGTTGCCATGGGTATTGTTACTCTGCGTCCCATAGCTTATCTTCAAGCTACACGCACCTCCAAGGTAGTGCTAAGTGAGTAACGTCGGTGCAGCGCTTGCCTTAAGGTATAAAAAAGGCAACTGTGTGTTTGCTAACTGCATTAGAAAAAAAAAATTGCAGTGCAGTGTATTTATTATGTATGTGTTTTTCTCTAAGGAAATATTAGAATTCAAAGTTATCTCAGCTGGAAAAAAAAAAAAATAGCTTAGTTGTCTGTTATTAAATTAATGTTTTATAAGACAGAGATGATTAATTTCTAAAAATTTGAAACTATCTATTTGAAGGTTATTATTCTAAAAATGTCATGTAAATAATCAAAAAAATTGTTTTTTTCACCATCTGTAAAATAAATATGCTTAAAAGTTCATATGAATTTTACAGGCAGTAAAGAAAAGTAACATAGCTAAAAAACATTTAGTGGACCATGTAATGCTTTTTTTCACATTTTAGCTACAATTTTGTTAGTCTTTCACTCATAATTTGCAAAAGTTTATATGCAGTTCAGAAAATTTCTGTGATAACCACTTTCATCCCTGTTTCAAGAATAGTTAATTATTAATTATTAAAGACAATTAAATTTGATTGATTAAAACCTTGAGAATATTGCAAAAATTTTGAGATATATAAAATTTCTACTAGCTAATTTCAATTCTTATTGTAACTTATTTTGTTACAATAGGGCTAAGAATGAAATTTGCAAATAATTATTTATATAATTTAATTTAATTATTTTAAAATTATAATAAAATCTTATTTATCTTTATTTAATTATTTAAAACTAATTAAATAAAGTAGTAGTTAAAATTAATAATATAATTACAAATTAATTTTTTAGTTATTTTCTGGATTTAATCATTTGATCATTTTATGATAGTGCAGAACATTGATTGATCATAAAATATATTTTAAGAAATATGTAATTTTCATTTATCTATTTTTTATTTTATTATTATCTTTATATATATATAGCATACTACAACTTTATATATGAATATAAAGTTGAAGCATGATTGAGGACTTCTTCTTAGAATTTAAAAGATTAATACATTGCAAATAGTTATTAGTGATTTTAATAAAAATTCTAGCAATTAGAAAATAAGAAAATTTGTTTTTGTTCAAATTACCCTGTATTTTTATTTATACAGGATTTTTTATATTTTAGACTTTTCTTGCTATTTCTTATATTATTTCTGTCTATCTTTCTAGCATTCTGTGCTTTGTGGAGCAGGTACTGCCATTTACCTTGCTGTAAATTCATCAACTATTATTGTGATTCGAGGGAAGAGGGCATGCCTCTGGGGCTCTGTATATCTAGATAGCTTTGGAGAAGAGGATCGGGATCTAAAGTAAGTTCAGTCTATTCTTTCACTTATATTTTTTAAATTTGTTTGTCATAATTTTCTGACTATTATCTGTGGATTATATATTAAACAAGCAATATAAAAAAGATTTAAAAGTCAATTCCTAGTTAGGTCAACAATTTCTTTTTTTTTCACTATATTGCAGAAAGTCCTTTATAAATAATTTTCATTCATTTTTTAGTTAAAAAAATTCTCTCTCTCTCTCACACTTTCCATGTCTCTCACTAATTTATTCACATGTTTCTATTTATTCCTAAATTTATATCCTGCTAAATGTCTTATATAAGAGAAATTTTTTTCTCCTATATAAAACTAAAATTAATTAATTAAATTTAATTAATGAATTAATATTTGAAAAAAAAACTGTATTAATATCAAGTGTCATCCACTACAAGTTTTAAAAAATGTATTTGAACTTGAGTGGATGAATAAACAGTATTTTATTAACGATTGAAAATTTGAACAAAGTATATAAATATATATAGGAGAATGTGAACTAATAGTAGGAATTGAAAAACATTATATTGATATAATTATTATTCATATAATATTTTTAATTAAATTAATTTATTTTTATTAATAATAAGTTTTTAAAATTTTGATCTTTGTTATGTTTCAGGAGGGGCAAACCATTGTTTCTCAGTGAGGAGCGATATTCCTTGTTGCAACAGCAGTGGATAAACCACAGCTTCGATCATACCAACAAAAGATGGGTGTGGCACAAGGACAACTTATAACACTAAATTTATATATATTTGTAAATTCCTGCCCAAAGAAATACAGCTCTGGAACCCAGAGATGATGTATTATAAACTTATTCCTTTCTGATACTGGAAAAGGACTCAGTGCAGCGCATACAAGTTTGACTGCCGAAACAAAATTAAAACTTTCTAAGCTGTGAAAAAAAAAAAAAAAAAATTGGGTGTACTTTTATTTATTTTTTTTTTTGAACTTAAAAAAAATAATATTTTTTACTGGTTATTTAATGAAATAAGATTCTTACTTAAAGAATTGAACATATTTATTTTGATTTGAAGAATAAATGATTTTTTTTTCTTCCGTTTTGACATACTAAGCTAAAATTTTATCCTTTAACCAGCATTAAAATTTTTTTATGTTATACAAGTACGTTTAATAGAATTTTTTTGGTAAAAAAGATTATTGTACTGTAAGAGTATTTGATTTTTCCTAAAATAATATATCTTATCAGCGAATCTCAAGATACTAAATAAAAATAAAAATGTTATATTTTAATTATAATCATCATTAAACAAAAACTTAAGCTTTATTCAAGAATATTATTTTGTTGCAGTTTAAATTCACCTTTTATTAAAACAAAACAAAAGAATCAATTTGGCATTTAAACATTAAATATATTTTTTTACTGCAAATGCAATATTCGTAAATAGAAAAAAAAAAAATATTGTATTGAAAGCAAATTATAGTTTCTGAGTTAAAATTTGTCATTTAAAATTTTTTTAAAAAAACTATATGTAATAAATTTGATTATGTTAATTTAACTGTATATGCATATTTTTAAGTAGCATCTTGGAAAAAGTTTTAGATGGCATAAATTTGAATGTATTAATAATATAAATATGCATATAAAATTTTTATTTGATAACTTTTTTTCTGTTTTCAAACAGTTTACATATCAGTGCTTCCTAATATGTATGTATGTTTATTAGGAAGCACTGATATGTAAACTGCTTGAAAACAAAAATATATATATATATATATATATATATATATAATTTCCCATGCAATACAAATAAATAAAATTAAAAAAAAAACTTATATAATATTAAAATGTTTCAGTGTATGTTTTTATTTGACTAGTGATTGTGTTATACAATGCAATGAGAATATTCTGTGCAAATAACTGTCACTTTCAATTTTAGGATTTAATAATGCTATTTAAATAACTATATAATATAAAAATTTACAAACATAAATTAACCTACAAATAATTTAAATCGAAAGCAAACATGAAAAAATATTTAATTTTAAAAATAAAAGAAAACATTGAAGATTTTTCATCGTTTGTTTAACAAGATTCTATCTTACAAATATGTGATATTTAGCCGGTTTATTCATATATTTAATTGGAAAATCTTGCTGTGATAATAAAAATGGAAAATGTAAATTGTTTTGTTAACTTTATTTTATAAATACAAATGGATAGTTTTGCAATGATATAAGGTATTTTAATTAATTTTAATAGAATTATATATTTGAATAATTGAATTTTAATATATTTAAATAAATATTCTTATTTTGAGATTTTTCTGATATATTTTATTAATTGCGCTATGATAAATCTCGGTTAAAAATAAAGATTGCCTAGTTTAGGATAATATTTGTAATAAGTTGCTCAGAAAAATATATTTTGTTTTCTTTTGAATTAATAACTAAAGTAATATATTCAGGAAAATAAATAATTTTTTCTTTTGTCTTAAATGATATTTATGCTTGATTTATTTATCTTGAAATTCAACATAATTTTAAATGAAAACAGTTATAATTAATACATACAAAAAATGTAATATTTTTGAAGTATATATAATATTAGCTAAAATTAAATACTTATTTGCACATTACTGTGTTTCTTATGTATAATGAAAACTACTTTTGAAATAGACCAAATTTATTTTATTGTAACAATATAAAACAACAACATTGATATATTTATTGCAATGTAAGATTTCCAAAAATAATTAAACATGAATAATGATGAAATTAAGCTGGCAAAATATTTTCTGTTTTAAATAATAGGGAATATTTGTTAACAATCTGTGTTTGTTATATAATATTTGATGTAATTTAAAAATTTATCGATAAAGAACATAGTGAATTGAAATATGATTATGTTTAATCAGCATGCATTTAAGTTAAATCTTTTTGTCAGTGTATGTGTATTTTTTAATCAAGTTATATCTTCTCTAGCAAAATAAATGACATTTATTATTTAATTTGCAAAATACATTACTAAGCATTTATTATATGTAATGAAATAATTATAAAGTATTTTTTTTTCTTTTATAAATAGCATAGACTGTTATAATTTCATGTCTTCCTTTATAATGTTCTGGGTGCTAAAAAATAATAAATGTAGTCCTTAGTTTAGTAAACATTCCATTTCTACATCTTTCAACCCTTGATGGGATGTCTATTAATTTATTTTGAATCTTCATCTTTGGGCAAACTTAATTTGGAAAACTATGAAGGCTCTTTAGAATGATAATTATTGCTGAAATTTGCTTGAAAATTTGTTTAATAGAAACCTTACATAGTTAGAAATTAAATAATTTTTGTTTTTTGCGACTATGTTTGTTACATGTAGAAATATGTAATGCTAAAAAAAATTATTCATTGTTAATTTTTGCTTCATATTGTTTGGAAAGTGAAATGTAATTTTGTAGTTAACAAAAATGGTTGTATTGTATTGTATTAATTTCCAAAATGGATATGGATAAGTTTTCTGAACGGTTAGAATTTAGAGTGTCACAATGAATCGAATATTATTTAGTCATATTTTTACTATTTAAAATATATTAAAAAATTGTTTTCTATTGGTTAATATTATAAATGCTTGTTTTTGCAAAAATTTTAAAAAATTAGTTTAATTTTTCTTCTGTTTAAAAAAAAAAAAAAAAAAAAAAAAAAGGAATTTTTGTTGTTGTTTTCTGTTGAAATGAAAACTATTTATATGTACAGTATGTCTTTCATTAAAGAAGTTTTTAATACCAAACTTCTTCGTATGTCTTGAAGTTTATTTATATAAAAATAACTTAAATAAAATTTTATTATAATACTTTTTTTAAAAGCAATATATATTTTTTTTTTTATCATGGGGAAAACATTTTAATGAATTTTAAATCAATATTACAATATGAACTAGATAATTCATTTGACATAATTTATACACAACATTGAAGTGTACTAATAAATATGTTTAAAAGTTAATATTTTATCTTCACATTGTTTACTTAAAAATTTTAATCATTTTATTAATATATAAAATTGGTTTCCGTTTACAAATCCAATCTCAAAGAAATATAACAATGATTAAGTGGCTCCATGAAATGGATTTGTATTACTTTAAAAAAAATATTATTCTAATGTTATAACATTTTGTAGATTTAATTAAAACAATATTTAATAGTTTAAAAGGAAAACATTGGAAATACTTTCTCTCTTCTTTTGTTATTACACATTTATTATTTTTACATCGTTTTAATATTGAACTAAAGTGATTTTTATAGGAATTTAAATTCCATGCTAAAATCGGAAGTTTTAGAAGAATTTCTTATATTTTAATTTCGAATCATTATCAATTATTTATATTAATTTAATTCAATTTGGAAGACTTTTTTTTTTTGCATAAAGAGAAAGCATATATATGAGAGACATTTGAGAAGAAGACCATATTTGAAAAAATCCAGAATGTGATTAAAATTACAAATGAATATATATATATTTCTAATAATTGTAATAAAATATTTATGTAGATTTTAGTAAAAAATGTTTACTTGGAAAATTAAAAATTAAAAAAAAAAAAAAAAAAAAAAAAAAAAAAAACTTTGTGTGATTTACATAGCAATTCTTAAAAAAAATATATCTTCATTGGAAAAAAGTGAAATATATAATGCTTTCAAAACTAAATAGTTATATAATTAAATTTCTTTAAAATGCTAATCAATATAATTTATATTTATCAAAGAATTATTAGCATCAGTTTTTCAGAATCATATTCATTCAAATATTCTCCAATTTAACTGTGAAAAGCTTAAATATATATATAATATATGTATTTACATTGAATGAACTGCCTCAAAATAAGACAAGACCTTGTTCTCCAAAAAAAAAAAAAAAAAAAAAAATTTTTATACTGTTTCAAATGGCCAAACAGTTAATTATTTTTGCTTTCGTTCCCCCCTTTTCCATTTAATTATTCTCTCTTAGCCTTTTATGTATTTTGGATTCATATTCTGTCTGGTTCAACTAAGTGGGCATCTTCTGTTGGGATGGAACACCCATACGTAGAAGTCTGACTTGAATCCGTATCGCTGAAGAAGGAAGGCAGTGATTTTTCCGGGAGGAACTACCTTGCATTTACGTATCGTAAGGGAGAAAAATCGGAAAACTCCCACCAGATAGTTCAACTAACGAGGCAAGATGCTGAACATCACTAACGCCATCGAGCCTCCTTTTTTTTTGAAATAGTGTCTACAACAAAGCTGCCAGCTGATTGAACCTCAGCCCTAATGCTCACCAGCAGTGCGTGTTATCACTGAGCCAAGATGCAAAAAGTTGTCATCATTACTGTTCAATGACACTTTATTATAAAATGCCAAATAATAATTTCATCGATTGTCAACAAACTTAACAATTTTCCAGAATTTAAAGAAAGTACATCTATCGCAATTGATATATGAAGCATTAGCAAATAACATCAATAAATTAATTACTTAACGAATTTCTTCTACGCTCACAAAATCGTTTAATATTTTTTTAGCGTTGTTATTACTACTTTTAATTTATTAAATAAAAAAAATGACTTAAATAATAAGGAATTTATCAACTTTTAATAATTTCTAAATTGGAAAAACATGTTCAGGTTAGAATACTAATATCTGTCTAAATGAGGCAAATGCAACATTTTGTTTGTGCTGCAAAAATTTCGAATTTGGATTTAATGGAATCATGTAATTATTTCCTGACATTCAATAAATGATTCGAATCAGTTATTCGGTTCAGCTTTATTTCAATTGCTTCTTATGTATTTACTATGACTGGTTTGTACCAGGATAATTTTAACAATTTTTATTTGCATTTTTAATGGTTAAAGGAAACAATTAACATTAAATGGTGGTTTGGAATGACACTAGAGCTATACATACTATGTACAGTCATCCTTTGAAACTCTAGCTGTATTGACAGCAGGTTCTTGATTGGTTGTGAAGAACATCTTCTTCAGTTAGAGGTAGATGATTGGATCACAGAACATTCTTTCATACCAGGATCCCTTGTTGAAACATCACAAAGGGCGGAAAGAGGGAAGGTTGCTAAATTTGGTAATCTGTTTGAATAATTATTTTGCTTTTGGAGTGGTGAGAATATTTTGGATTACGGACATTTTAATAAAAACTACTGAATCTTTTTTTTAGAACAGATTTTACATCTTCTTTAGAATCGGTGTATTTAAATGGAGTAAACAATGCAAAGTGGCAGTCGGCCTGGTAGCAGAGTGGCAGTCGGTAGCTCATTGAAATTATAAACATATTGCATAATAATCAGATAATATAGAATAAGAGAAAAAACAAAAGATACAATCATTAAAAAATACCAAAAGTAAACCTAGAGCCATAGCACAGCAGAGCACCCACGCAGTAGCAGTTTCATAAACAATCATACGCGAAACGCGAACCTAACCAAGAACAACCAGTACCAGAGACAGATGAATACAAAAGAAAAACCGGTCTACTTATTGATGTTTAATACGTGTTTTGGTCTTTTACGAAAACAATGCAAAGAGATGTCGTAGTCAATTTTATTTAAGTTATTAATAACAGAATTTTGAGAGCTATTGAGAGAATTATAAAAATTTTGAGCAATTTTAACCCCCATAATCGCGGAAGCTAAGCATAGATAAAGCATGTTTTTATTTCTTTATTCCTAAAAAACCAAGGAGCATCGACAAACATTCTAATGACTTTGTTTTCTAAGATAAGAAAATTGCTGCGAGTAGTAGAGCCCCAGACTGGACTCGCATATGCTATTATAGGACGAAGATAAGCTAAATAAATTAGTTTTTAAGATCAATTGTTAGTATGGAATGTCTGCCTAAAACAGAATAGAGTTTTCGTAATTGGTTATTGAATTTATTGCGCAAGTAGTTGTTACGTCGAAACCCAGGTTCCCCTGCATAGGGGAGGTCAACGCCCTATGTCCATAAAAACATCTATCTGTGGGGGTGTCTGGCAGGGGGTGAGATGACGGGAGAAAGAGTGTAAGAATGAGTTGAAACTCAGCGACCAAAGAGAAAGGTTGTGTGGCAGTGCATCTTCGAGCTTGATGGCTGCATAAACTAAATGAGTTGAACAACTACCACCAAAGAGAAGGTTGTGTGGCAGTGCATCTTCGAGTTTGATGGCTGCATAAGTAAAAAGAGTTCAATAAGTGTAACCAACGAGAAAGGTTGCGTGTGGCAGTCCATCTTCGAGCTTGATGGCTGCCTAAATAAAGGAGATTAATTAATTAATGCAATCCACGTTTTTACTTGAGTTTATTTTTGTGGAGCTGTCGAACAGTAGTCAATATGAGCTTTAAAAGTTAAACGTCTATCAAAAATTACACCTAAATATTTAGCTTCTTTAGACCAGGAAATGTTAGTATTGTAAATAGTTATGTTAGGAGGATTATAGACAGTTTTCCTGGTAAATAGCACTGCTTCAGTTTTCGCGACATTAAGTTTAATTTTCCATTTGTCTAACCATATTACAAGTGCATTAATGAAATTTTGTAAATTTTTCTGAATAATGTGTAAGTATCTCCCTGTGTAATAATATCTGTATCATCAGCGTAGAGTGTCAATTTAATTCTGTGGTCTTGTGGAATATCGTTAGTGTATATGTTGTACAAGAAGGGTCCCAAGATCGATCCCTGAGGAACACCCGCGAGAATATTGCATCTTTTAGAGTCAACGTTGTTTACTGAAACAATAAAACTCCTCTCAGTTAGGTATTTCTTATGGTTTTTATAATATATGGAGAATATTTATATTGAATCAATTTGTAGATAAGACCATTGATCCACACTCTGTCAAAGGCTTTCGCCACGTCAAGGAAAATTGCCGCTGTATCTTGTTTCAAAGAAAACCCTTCGGAGATGGTCTCGGTGAGATTATACAACTGATGCATGATGGAGAGAACCTGTGTAAAGCCGAATTGCTGGGAAATCAAGACATTTAGAACCTTAGACTCTTGATTTAGAAGATCGGCAATCACTCTTTCAATGATTTTACTGAAGGTAGAGAGCAGGGAAATTGGCCTGTAACTATTTGGTGAAGTGGGATCTTTACCCGGCTTTATGATTGGAAGAATTCTTGCAGTTTTCCAGCATTTTGGAAAATAGTTGTGTGTTAAAATAGCATCTGTGATGTTGCAGATTTGGAGAATAATTTTGTATGGAATATTTTTAAGCATTTTATTAGTGATGCAGTCTATGCCTGGAGTCTTGTTGATTTTAAGGTTGGAGATGATGTTGATGACAGTCGAGGCTTTAGTAGGAGGTAAATTGCTATTAGTATTGTTATGCGTTGTTAAAAAGGATGCGATAGTACTTTCCACTTCAGTGACAATGTTTACGTTGTTAGATGGATTCTCCTGAAACTGTTCCTGTAGCGTATTGACCAAAATCTCAGCTTTTTGTACGTCAGTAGTGACTGTAGCGTTGGAGTCTTGAAGCGAATTAATTTTGGATAGTTTTTCTAAGATTGCTGCAAATCTTCCAGATTGTTCCATCCTCCACATTAGCAATTTCAAGATGCCTGTCCCAACAATCATTCTTATACTTAACTATTGCTCTTTTTAGTAAATTTTGGTGATGGTTATAAATATTTTTGCTGCGAGGATCTCGATAAATTTGCCAGAGTTTTCTTGCGTTGTTCCTATTAGTAATGAGATTGTTAATTACATCTTCTTTAACTCTTTACAGTACTGGATTGGCCAGTTAGATAGCTCGTTGTTTTTCGAACAGAAGAAGCTGATTACAAAACCCAATAAACTAAGTTGAAAAAAAATTTGCGTATGGTTAGATTATGATAAATCTGTAGAATGGAAAGGATCTCTATTGGATTCGAGAAAGTGATGCGAATTCTGAACTGTCTTCCAGTTCGTATAAAATTTTGGTGGTACAATATGGATTACTTGTAGCAATCTCAGTAGCAATCCTGGGCAACGTTGAATTTCTTATGCATTTTACGTTTCAATGATCTTAGGTCAAATGCAAAAAAAAAAAAAAAAAAAAATAATAATAATAATAATAATAAAAAAAACACGAATAAAATGATCCACGTAAATTCCTCAACCAACCCGTTTGCTAATGTTAGGATTTTCCTCCAAATCTTGAGTTATTACTTCAAATCTTAATTTTTTTGGTTTTTAATTTGAAAATTATACAAAAACTTGGGTTTTGAGTGTTATTGAGGAAGTAGATGCATATAATAGTTATTATAATGTGAGAAAAATATATTTAGGCTACATTATAGTTTAACTAGAACAAAATAGTTTGAGTTAACATTCTCCGAAGTCTTTAAATTTGATTACAATATTGTCATTTTGATTTCTGCTTTAAATATAGCGAACATAAATCTCAAAGCTCCTAGTCTAGTCAAGTCAGGTGTTATAATAATAACATAGATTATGATAATTCTGATTCTACCTGTTGCGTCTAGACAGTAGATTTGGATTAACATCTCCACTATGCTGAAGTTGCAATAAACCGGAAACAGAGGAACTTATATTATTTCAATGCATTAAATATGACATACAAAGAAAAAAACTGAAACAGGCTTTTGGATAGAAAGTCTTATCCTATTCTTGGTTATTTGATTTGAGCGACGAACCTTATTACAAAATCATACCAATAATTAATTTCCTACGAAAAATTACGTTGTTTTTGTGCGTGTATTTTAACTTTTTTGTAATATTTAGTGACAGAAGTTCTATACAACACCACATTTCGGTGTTTCTTTTTAATACTTTTGGGAACAGTCAAACCCTACTGATTATCTGAAAATCTTTTTTATTGGTATTAATATTTTGTATTGGGGTCTAAATGGCCGTGTGGCAAGTGCTCTGGTGCTCGGTACCACAGGTTCCAGGTTCGAATCCCGGAGGTGCCATGAATGTTTGTAGTGGTTCGGAATCTATTTTAAACCATAGGTACCGGTCTAACAGGATCCTAGAGCGTTGCGGAGGTATAGTTACTCCGCATCCGTAGCTTATCTTCAAGTTACACGCACCTCCTGAGTAGTGCTAAGTGAGTAACATTGGTGCAGCGTTTGCCTCAAGGCATCCAAGACAACTGTCTAAATGTTTACCAACTGCATTAGAAAAAAAAAATATAATAATTAATTTCCTACGAAAAATTACGCAGTTTTTGTGTATCTTAACTTTTTGTATTATTTATAGACAGAAGTTCTATACAACACCACAATTTGGTGCTCTTTTTTTTAATACTTTTGGAAACAGTCAAACGCTATTGATTATCTGAAGATCTTTTTTTTTATTGGTATTCTTTTCCTATTCCATTTTTTCCGATTTTTTTCTTAAGAGCAATTGGATAAATAGAGATAAAGTAGCTAACGCGAGAATAAATCTCAAATCAAATCAAATCTGAAATCAATCAATCAAGTCAAGTTAAGTCAAGACTTGTTGAGTGTGCTTAAGGTTTCTTTTATTTACTTCTATTGTTTCGCGTTGTCTTAAATTATGTTGACAAATTTTACAATAGCTATAATTAATGAATGCATTTCAATTCAAATTGAGCGGACAAAATTGACGAAGAAACGAAGTTTATGGCCAGTTTTTCAAAGTGGAAGGATATACTGAAACTAGATTTATGGATTGACTAAATAAGGACTTCAGCTGCTGTTGTAAAGTGAATCGCCGACATATACGTAGATCCATGCTATCAAAGCATTGTGATTCTTTGATCCATAAAAGAACTTTTGAAGCTGCTAAAACAAGAACTATTAGAGAATTAATTGGTAAGTGATAACTTAATTTAATAATTTTAAAATATATTTCTCGATCTTGGTGGTTTTTTTTTTTTTTTTTTTTTTTTTAGCTGGGATCTTAGGAAGTTTGATAAAAATCGCATTGTTCAGCCCTGGCTACTTGACTCAAACGAATGTTTAATTCCTGGAATAGGAAAGAATAAGCAAAGTATTCAATTTGGCTGTTCCGCCTACTATATTGCACTGTTTTTAAAAATAGTCGTTTTCAACAAACCATTTTAATTCCACTTCACAAAAAATGATATATATACAATTAAATATTTTGATGAAAGTTTGCGAAGATATTTGTTTAATGAAATAACAAACTACGACTGTTTTCATGCTTAATAACTGTAATTTGAGGATGAAATAATTTGTTTTATAACTACTTTATATTTCCGAATATACGTCGATCTTCGTATAAATCGAGTAGTGATTTTTTTTTTTTTTTAACTTTGCCATTTAATTCTGCTGAAGTAAAAAAAAAAAAAAAAAAAATCTTATTTTGTGTATGACAAGGAGATAAATTCTAGTTCGGAAAGCACTGAAACTGATGATGATATATATCCAGATTTCCCAATAAGTGAATTCGAGGAATTATTCAAAAATTCGGATTTCGCCATGGATTTTAAAAGATTCATGACATTTTTCTTTTTATACAGGTTGCTTTTAAAACATTTAAAAAATACGTTAAAAGATTGAAGTAATTTTTTTTTCCTTTATTATTGTGTGTGCTAATTATTTACGGTATTGTGTTATTATTTATGGCGTGCGTTTTGATACTTTTCCGTTAGCCGAGTGCAAATTTCGGGGACGTCAGATTTTTCATTTTGGCTACGATTCAACAAACCCACAATGTAAACAATTTGGAAAATAAAGCAACTTATTTTCTTAAAATGAATAGTAACATTATAAAAAATATTATTTCATTTCAAATTAACTTAATAAATAAAAAGTAAATAAATAAAAACTATGCAATATTTGGCTATTTATCGCTTGCGACGGGCTGTATAAATCCACCCTCCTCATTCGGCCTTAGAAAAATTCTAAAAATTCGTGACTGATACACGGAAATATGCGGTACTTCTTTTACTTTTTGAAGTTAATTCCATTTATTCATTGCTTGAAAATTAACTAATCCTTTACAATATAGTATTGTATTATTTGATATTTCATATTATTTGTATAAGATTACATAGTTTAAACTAAATTCTGTTTGTTATAAATTTCTGTAAAATTTTGTTACTGGAACTTTTGTATTTCCATGAAAAAAAAATTCGTTTGAAAATGGGTACTAAAAAGTGTTATGATTATTGCTCAATAATCTTCAATGTAAATTTACAAGTAATTCCAATGCCCAGCAGGAAATCTGGACATTTTAATTCTGAAACCCCCCATCTATTTGCAATAGACGCATCTGTGAATTATTTACTATGGATTAATTTTATCAAGAAAGGTCATATATATTTTTGCTTTTACCATTATTTTTGCTTTGAAGCATTTTGAGGTTGTTGTTACCTATACCCTTAGAGCAGGAAATCCTACACCAAGTCCAAAAGACCCAGCCACAAAAAGAAAATCGCAGACAACATTCTGCTCAATCAAAAGATACCAATACAATCAAGAAGTTGGTTTGGTTTGTCGCTCTACGGTCATTTTTTGCACACTTTGGCCTAAATAGACTGAGATCTCCAGTTTAACATGGATTCCGAACCACTCACAAACATCCAGGAGTCCGTCAGGATTCGAACCTGAAGCCTTCGCTGCAACGGCCAGAGCGATAGCCAGTTGGTCATCAAGCCGCAAACAAATCAAGAAGTTGAGCAGGAGAGTGAGGAAGGGAACAAGCAAAGTTTTCATCCTTTCTACGAATTTCCTGCATCGAAGGTGGAAGCTTTTAAATCTGGCGGCTGCCTAGTGGTCAATTGGCACGTGCTCTGGCTTTTTGGTACCACAGGCTTCAGGTTCGAATCCTGGCTGAGACAGGGATGTTTGTGAAGGGTTCGGAATCCCCGGGGATCTGTATGTCCCGATCTAATTAGCCTAAAGTGTGCAAAAAATAACAGTAGAATACGAAACCAAACAAAGCTACATGTCATTGAAGTAACAAATTAATGCAGATACAAATACGGAGAAATGAGGAATAATATTAAATTAATAGGGATTATGGTCTTTAAGGTTACGATTTAGCCAAGTCTCATTTCCACGCCAAATGGAATCGCTAAAGGTCAGTGAAAAAAATACCTTCACGACCATTTCATTTGTTTACTTAAGGGGACTTGGCGAAAATCGCAAAGGAAAAAAATCTCCAAATAAACAAGCGGAAACTTAAAGTGCAGAACTCCCAAATTAATCGCATAACAATTTCATCCACATTCACAAATTTGTTAAATTTTTTGTTTTGTTTTGCTACTACTACTTTTAATATGATAAAATAAAATGTTAAATAAGACGACAACCTTTATTTAACGTAATTAATTACAGTAATGTGTTCGAAAAGAAGAAATCTTTTTTTGAAGAATAATTTTTAACATCCTTAAATGTGCTTAAAATATACCGATGTCGAGTGTAGAAATGACGATCTAATTACAGTGAAAATTAAACTAAAAATTTTTTTGATTAGGTCTGTAATTGTGCCGGATAGTAGAGAAAGGAGCAAAATACATCAAACTTCTTATTAGTTAGTTAAGTCAGCATGCTGGATAAGCAACAGTTAACAATCACAATGGCTCAGTCACCTGGAGTTAAAGTGTCTGGAATTTTACAATTTTCAAGCAATAATTAATTTTAAAACTGCATATAACATTTTTAAAAGTGGTTTTATAGCTAATGAATTTGGTTTGGTGTGTTATGTCTGTGACATATTACGGTTCAAGAGTTATTTAAAACACTTATCATTCGAAAAGAGGAACTTATTATAAAAGCATTTCCAGCATTTAACTATCGTAATGATATAATGCAGGATTGTCAACATTTTTTATACCTACCGCCCAATTTTTGAATCTCTGTTAGTAGAAACATTTTCTAACCACCCACAGGTTCCACAGTTATGGGGATTTATAAAGTAGGGAAGTAACTTTACTTTATAAAACTTATAAAGCCAGAGTTACAGCAAGTTAAGGCATATAATAATTTCTTACCAAATATTTTTTGTCGGATTTTCATAAATATTTATTCTAATAAACTCAGTGAAAATGACAAAAATATTTGGTAAGAAATTGTTATATCTTTATTATTATTATTATATAATTACATTATTATTCTGTTACGAAGTATGAAAAAGAATCTTCAAGAGTTTAGGACAATTATTAATGAGTAGGCTAGTTTGAATAAACTTGGAGCTGAAGTAACCCCAGAACTCTTCAAAACTGCATTGTCAAGAATTTTTAAAGCATATTTCTTGCAGTCTCCTGTCATCAAAATTTTGCAAACCATTTTGTAGACGAAAAATTGAATTAGAATAAGGAGTGAATAAAAGAGTTATTTCATATTTTAGTTTTCTTACTGATTGTTTGTAGGTTTGTTGACATTAACATGATAGAATAAATCCTTTAAAATCATTTTATTGAATTTATTTTTATATAAATTTTACAAAATAATTGAATTTATCTAGTGCTACAGTAAGTTGTTTCATAACAACTTACTGTAGTTAAATCTTTTATTTATACTTTGCTTGCATACAAGTATGAAGTATGATAAAGCATATATTTAAATAAAAATTATTAATGATATCCCTGATGCTGTGAATGTAAATCCTGGATATCTGGTCAATTTTTGTAAAGGAAAAACAAAGGTCTACTGTTTTGGAAACATTCGGGCAATTTCTTTTTGGTTATATCATTATTAACAGCACCAAAATTGTTATGAAATAGGGAAAGGCATCAATAAACTGAATATCATTTTCTACATATTTGGATTGGGCAGTCATTATTAAACAATACTTGAAAATACTTTATTACAATATTTTTAAAAAATAAATTAAATTAAAGAAAGGAATGTGCTGCAGTAATAGACAAAATCCCTACAGCCCAATCAGCTGGAACGCCCACGAGTGGGCGGTAAGGAAAGTTGACTACCACTGAGTAATTGTTGCAGATATTCTCCCAAAGAGAAAATTCAAACTTTTGCAAAACTCAATGGCTTTGTATATCCTCAGATTCCATTGCATTTACAGAAATTCGACAATCTATGCAATTTTCACCCGTTACGCAGAAAGACTAGAATTTTAAAATGCTTTTTTAAATGCAGATGCAATAGAATTAAATAGATGAAATAGAAGTTAAATTATGCATTTAAAAATTTATTGATTCCTATATTTAATCTAATCTGTAATAATTTAAGCCCAATTATTAATAGTATTACGTGTTAATCTATTAAAATCATTTGAGGTTAGTACCTTTGTGTTTACCACGTGGTGGTTTTGAGAGTTAAGCGAAAAACCAATTCGTGCTAGCCTTTTGAAGCTAATGTAATTTTATTTAATATGTTGCAGAAGATGTGTAAAGTATCAACTATCGATCAAAATTTTAGATGAAAAGGCTCATCATGTACTAATTATAGAAAAAAAAATTTATGAATTATTTTATACTTTTCTGAGGGCAAATTTATGCGTAAAACTTTGTACATAAAGTGACACAAAGAAAAAAAAAATTTAGATTTTTATTTTAATTGTTAATAAAGAACATAGTGATCAAATTGCAGGATGAATTTGACATGCCATTGATAAAAAAAAGATATTTTTGCCTCATACTTGTTTATTTTAATCATAAACAATGTAGTTCGAAAAAAAATCATCTTAACACGAAGGAAAATAATGGTGTAACCACAAAAAAAAAAAAAAAAAGTTAATCTATCACTCTTTTTTTTGTAAAAAAATAAACCCACCATCATACAAAAGCAATTTGCTTCAGCGTCTTCAATTTAATTGAGGCAAAGAATCTTTAATGCTTCATAAAAAGAATGTCCTGTCCCCCTGCCCCATTGGAAATCATTAAAGCTTTGTGTAACAGCAACATATTGAAATTAGTGTCAATTTTAAACTAACGAACTTTGCTCTTCTTTAAGTATTCTTTCTGTTCTTTTTGCATTTTAGGAATAAGAAAAAAATTGTTCGAAATTGATTTACGAGATCATTTGTCAAAGCTACCACGACTTTTATTTCAGACATTTTGTGAAAAATGATTCTTTAAAAATCTTCCGTTTCGACGTTGATAATTACATGCATCAGCGGGTAACAAATGTCGAGGGTTGGATCGAATTTACCAACTGCTTTTAATAGATCGCTAAATTGGAAAAAGCATGCTCGGATTTGGAATATTAATAGTTTGTCTAAATGAGGGAAAGAATAGGGTGAATTCTTTTCTTTTTTTTTATTTTCAATTCTTTTTGCCTTGCGGAGCGAGAAATTTGTATTTAATCGCACGCATGTTGTAAATGTTTCTTGATATTTAATAAACTCTACGATTTTTCTTCTTTTATTTGAATTCTTTCTTATGCAATAAATTTAACCCAACATGCTGGTTTGCTCCATTGCTAGCAATTGGTATAAAAAAGTTTTTTTTCTTATAAATTTTCACGAAGATTTCACTTACAATGCTTATATTTCGATTTATAAGTGTTGAGTAGAATTATGTATTTAAGAAATTTGTTTTCTATATTTAATCTAATCTGTAATAATTTAAGAATACTTTTATTTCCAATGGCAAGACAATACAAAAAGGAAAAAATACAGAAAAAAAAATGCACACAAAAGAGTTCAACAAAGTTGACCGAAGTCATTGCCTTAAGAGTTCTCCAGCTTGCCAGTATCTCGCCGTCTCGGATTCGCCATGAAGTGTCCATCAACGATGGAGCTGAACTCGGTTCATTAGTTTTCAAATCACAAAGAGAGTAGTTTGGTTGGTCGATAATCACAATGCGATGTAGAGGATCGTTATAACATTTTTGATTGAGACAAGTCAGCAGCATTCCATTGCAATACACACGGGCCAATCGGAAGACGGTTAGGACAGCAGCGAGAGCTCATGCCGAAAACTGTAGACCACTGTATAGAACGCCCAGGGGACCTACCTTAATGTAGTCCTACCTCTTTGTGGTACACCATTGCCCACCCATTTAAGCATACTTATTAATAGTATTATTTGTTAATCTATTAAAATAATTTGAGGTTGGTATTTTTGTATTTTCCACGTTATGGTTTGGCGGAGTTAATTGCAACGATGTACAATTCGCGCAAAACATTAGCACGAATTGTTTTTTTTGCTTATCTAATGTAATTTTACTTAATGTGCTGCAACAAATGTGTAAAATATCAAAACTTGTTGATCAAAGTTGTAGAAGAAAAATGATACACTTAGGAGGCTGATTTAAATACTAGTTATTTAAAAAAAATTATTAATAATTTTTATTATATATTTATATTTTTCTGAGGGTAAATTTATGCTTAGAACTTTTTACATAAAATGACACAAATTTTTAAAAATAATTTTAGATTTTTATTTCACTTGTTAACAAAAGAGCACGATGATCAATATGCAGGATGAATTTGACATGCCATTGATAAAAAAGATTTTCCCCTCATACTTGTTTATTTTAATCATAAACAATGTAGTTCGAAAAAAAATCATCTTAACACGATGGAAAATAATGATCCAACCACACACAAAAAAAAAAAGTTTATCTATCACTATTTTTAAAAAAAAAAAACCCACCGCCATACAAAAACAATTTACCTCACCATCTTCAATTTAATTGAGGCAAAGAATCTTTAATGCTTCATAAAAATAATGTCCTCTTCCCTGCCCCGTTGGAAATCATTAAAGCTTTGCGTAACAGCAACATATTGAAATTAGTGTCAATTTTAAACTAACGAACTCTTCTCTTCTCTCAGTGTTCTTTTTTTCATTTTTGGAATAAGAAAAAAATTGTTCGAAATTGATTTACGGGATCATTTGTCAAAGCTACTACGACTTTTATTTCAGACATTTTGTGAAAAATGATTCTTTAAAAATCTTCCGTTTCGACGTTGATAATTACACGCATCGGCGGGTAACAAATGTCGAGGGTTGGATCGAATTTACCAACTGCTTTTAATAGATTGCTAAATTGGAAAAACGCATGCTCGGCTTGGAATATTAATAGTTTGTCTAAATGAGGGAAAGAATAGGGTGAATTCTTTTCTTCTTTTATTTATTTATTTTTTTGCCTTGTGGAGCGAGAAATTTGAATTTAATTGCACGCATGTAGTAAATGTTTCGTCATATTTAATAAACTCTTCGTATCTTCTATTTTTATTTGAATTGCTTCTTGTATTATAAGCTTAACACCACAGGCTAGTTTGTTTGTGTAATTTTAAGTAATGTTTACAATTTTTTTGGAGGTTAAAGGAAGGAACTAATATTAAACATATCAATTTTGACTCGTATTAGTCATCCCTTAAAATTCTGTCCGTATTGAACAATAGGTGGCTTACGATTGGTTATGAGGAGTGTCTTCTGTCAGTTAGAGGCAGATGATTGGATATTGGGAAAGGATTCTGCCATTCCATGATGCTCTGTTGAAATGTTGCGGTTGACAAATTTCCATGTAAATTTGCTATAATAGTGCGTTTTAGAATAATTATATTGCATTTGCATTAATAATTACACGCATTGGCGATTGCATCGGCAAATGCCGAGGGTTGGGTCATTTACCAATTGCTCTTAATAGATTGCTAAATTGGAAAAAAGCATGCTTGGAATCGATTATTAATAGTTTGTCTAAATGAGGAAAAGAATATGGTGAATTCTTTCTTTTCTTTTTTTTCTTCTTTTTGCCTTGTGGTGCGAGATATTTGAATTTAATCGCACGCATGTAGTAAATGTTTCTTGATATATAATAAACTCGTCGAATCTTCTTTTTATTTTAATTGCTTCATAAATCTAACCGAACATACTAGTTTGTTCCATTGCTAGTATTGGTATAAAAAGTTTTTTGTTATGAATTTTCACGAAGATTTTGCACTTACAATGCTTATATTTTGATTTATAAATGCTGAGTAAAATTATGCATTTAAGAAATTTGTTTCCTTTATTTAATCTAATCTGTAATTTAAGAACACTTTTATTTCCAATGGCAAGATAATACAAAAAGGGAAAAATACAGAAAAAAAATGCATACAAAGAGTTCACAAAGTTGACCGCAGTCATTGCCTTAAGAGTTCTTTACCTTGCCGTCTCGGATTCGCCACGAAGAGCCCAGCAACGATGGAGATGAGTTCGATTCATTAGTTTTCCAAATTACAATGAGGGTAGTTTGGTTAGTCGAAAATCACAATGGGATGTAAATGTTCATTAGATAATTTTTGAATGACACAAGTCGCCAGTATTCCATTGCAATACATGCAGGCAAACCGGCGGACGTTAGGATAGCAGCGAGCTCATTTCGAAAACTGTAGACCACTTAGCCATAAATAACGTTGCCCAGGGTGTACCACAAGGAGTTAGTTCTACATTGCACCCAATTTAAGCACACTTATTAATAGTATTACTTGTTAATCAATTAAAATCATTTGAGGTTGGTATTTTTGTGTTTTCCACGTGAGGGTTGTTTTGCGGAGTTTAGTAGAAAAATCAATTTGTGCTAACATGTTTTGTATGCTAATGTAATTTTATTTGTGTTGTAAAAAAATGTGCAAAATATTAACTATCGATCAACGTTTTAGATGAAAAAGGATAAGCTTAGGAGGCTGATTAAATACTAGTTATTAAAAAAAAAAATATTAATAATTTTTATGAATTATTTTATATTTTCTAAGAGCAAAAAATTATGTTTAAAACTTAATATATGCTTATAAATGACACACATTTTTAAAAATAATTTTAGATTTTTCTTTTACTTGTTAACAAAGAGCACGATCATCAAATTACAGGATGAATCTGACATGCCATTGATTAAAAAAAAAAAAAAGAAGATATTTTTGCCTCATACTTGTTTATTTTAATCATAAACAATATAGTTAAAAACCATTTTCACAAGAAGGAAAATAATGGCCCAACCACAAAAAAAAAAGTTAATCTATCATTCTTTTAAAGAAAAAAAACCCCACCATCATACAAAAGCAATTTGCGTCAGCGTCTTCAATTTAATTGAGGCAAAGAATCCTTAATGCTTCATAAAAAGAATGTCCTGTCCCCCTGCCCCATTGGAAATCATTAAAGCTTTGTGTAACAGCAACATATTGAAATTAGTGTCAATTTTAAACTAACGAACTCTTCTCTTCTTTCAGTGTTCTTTCTGTTCTTTTTGCATTTTGGAATAAGAAAAAAATTGTTCGAAATTGATTTACGGGATCATTTGTCAAAGCTACTACGACTTTTATTTCAGACATTTTGTGAAAAATGATTCTTTAAAAATCTTCCGTTTCGACGTTGATAATTACACGCATCGGCGGGTAACAAATGTCGAGGGTTGGATCGAATTTACCAACTGCTTTTAATAGATTGCTAAATTGGAAAAACGCATGCTCGGCTTGGAATATTAATAGTTTGTCTAAATGAGGGAAAGAATAGGGTGAATTCTTTTCTTCTTTTATTTATTTATTTTTTTTGCCTTGTGGAGCGAGAAATTTGAATTTAATTGCACGCATGTAGTAAATGTTTCGTCATATTTAATAAACTCTTCGTATCTTCTATTTTTATTTGAATTGCTTCTTGTATTATAAGCTTAACACCACAGGCTAGTTTGTTTGTGTAATTTTAAGTAATGTTTACAATTTTTTGGAGGTTAAAGGAAGGAACTAATATTAAACATATCAATTTTGACTCGTATTAGTCATCCCTTAAAATTCTGTCCGTATTGAACAATAGGTGGCTTACGATTGGTTATGAGGAGTGTCTTCTGTCAGTTAGAGGCAGATGATTGGATATTGGGAAAGGATTCTGCCATTCCATGATGCTCTGTTGAAATGTTGCGGTTGACAAATTTCCATGTAAATTTGCTATAATAGTGCGTTTTAGAATAATTATATTGCATTTGCATTAATAATTACACGCATTGGCGATTGCATCGGCAAATGCCGAGGGTTGGGTCGAATTTACCAATTGCTCTTAATAGATTGCTAAATTGGAAAAAAGCATGCTTGGAATCGATTATTAATAGTTTGTCTAAATGAGGAAAAGAATATGGTGAATTCTTTCTTTTCTTTTTTTCTTCTTTTTTTTGCCTTGTGGTGCGAGATATTTGAATTTAATCGCACGCATGTAGTAAATGTTTCTTGATATATAATAAACTCGTCGAATCTTCTTTTTTATTTTAATTGCTTCATAAATCTAACCGAACATACTAGTTTGTTCCATTGCTAGTATTGGTATAAAAAGTTTTTGTTATGAATTTTCACGAAGATTTTGCACTTACAATGCTTATATTTTGATTTATAAATGCTGAGTAAAATTATGCATTTAAGAAATTTGTTTCCTTTATTTAATCTAATCTGTAATTTAAGAACACTTTTATTTCCAATGGCAAGATAATACAAAAAGGGGAAAAATACAGAAAAAAAAAAAAAAATGCATACAAAAGAGTTCACAAAGTTGACCGCAGTCATTGCCTTAAGAGTTCTTTACCTTGCCGTCTCGGATTCGCCACGAAGAGCCCAGCAACGATGGAGATGAGTTCGATTCATTAGTTTTTCCAAATTACAATGAGGGTAGTTTGGTTAGTCGAAAATCACAATGGGATGTAAATGTTCATTAGATAATTTTTGAATGACACAAGTCGCCAGTATTCCATTGCAATACATGCAGGCAAACCGGCGGACGTTAGGATAGCAGCGAGAGCTCATTTCGAAAACTGTAGACCACTTAGCCATAAATAACGTTGCCCAGGGTGTACCACAAGGAGTTAGTTCTACATTGCACCCAATTTAAGCACACTTATTAATAGTATTACTTGTTAATCAATTAAAATCATTTGAGGTTGGTATTTTTGTGTTTTCCACGTGAGGGTTGTTTTGCGGAGTTTAGTAGAAAAATCAATTTGTGCTAACATGTTTTGTATGCTAATGTAATTTTATTTGTGTTGTAAAAAAATGTGCAAAATATTAACTATCGATCAACGTTTTAGATGAAAAAGGATAAGCTTAGGAGGCTGATTAAATACTAGTTATTAAAAAAAAATATTAATAATTTTTATGAATTATTTTATATTTTTCTAAGAGCAAAATTATGTTTAAAACTTAATATATGCTTATAAATGACACACATTTTTAAAAATAATTTTAGATTTTTCTTTTACTTGTTAACAAAAGAGCACGATCATCAAATTACAGGATGAATCTGACATGCCATTGATTAAAAAAAAAAAAAAAAAGAAGATATTTTTGCCTCATACTTGTTTATTTTAATCATAAACAATATAGTTAAAAACCATTTTCACAAGAAGGAAAATAATGGCCCAACCAAAAAAAAAAAGTTAATCTATCATTCTTTTTAAAGAAAAAAACCCCACCATCATACAAAAGCAATTTGCGTCAGCGTCTTCAATTTAATTGAGGCAAAGAATCCTTAATGCTTCATAAAAAGAATGTCCTGTCCCCCTGCCCCATTGGAAATCATTAAAGCTTTGTGTAACAGCAACATATTGAAATTAGTGTCAATTTTAAACTAACGAACTCTTCTCTTCTTTCAGTGTTCTTTCTGTTCTTTTTTTGCATTTTTGGAATAAGAAAAAAATTGTTCGAAATTGATTTACGGGATCATTTGTCAAAGCTACCACGACTTTTATTTCAGACATTTTGTGAAAAATGATTCTTTAAAAAACTTCCGTTTTGGCGTTGACAATTACACGCATCAGCGGATAACAAATGTCGAGGGTTGGATCGAATTTACCAACTGCTTTTAATAGATTGCTAAATTGGAAAAACGCATGCTCGGCTTGGAATATTAATAGTTTGTCTAAATGAGGGAAAGAATACGGTGAATTCTTTTTTTTTTTTTTCAATTTTTTTTGCCTTGCGGAGCGAGAAATTTGTATTTAATCGCACGCATGTAGTAAATGTTTCTAGATATTTAATAAACTCTACGATTTTTCTTCTTTTTATTTGAATTGCTTCTTATGCAATAAATCTAACCCAACATTCTAGTTTGCTCCATTGCTAGCATTGGTATAAAAAAGTTTTTTTCTTATAAATTTTCACGAAGATTTCGCCCTTACAATGCTTATATTTCGATTTATAAGTGTTGAGTAGAATTATGTATTTAAGAAATTTGTTTTTTATATTTAATCTAATCTGTAATAATTTAAGAATACTTTTATTTCCAATGGCAAGACAATACAAAAAAGGAAAAAATACAGAAAAAAATGCACACAAAAGAGTTCAACAAAGTTGACCGAAGTCATTGCCTTAAGAGTTCTCCAGCTTGCCAGTATCTCGTCGTCTCGGATTCGCCATGAAGTGTCCATCAACGATGAAGCTGAACTCGGTTCATTAGTTTTCCAAATCACAAAGAGAGTAGTTTGGTTGGTCGATAATCACAATGCGATGTAGAGGATCGTTATAACATTTTTGATTGAGACAAGTCAGCAGCATTCCATTGCAATACACGCGGGCCAACCGGAAGACGGTTAGGACAGCAGCGAGCTCATGCCGAAAACTGTAGACCACTGTATAGAACGCTCAGGGGACCTACCTTAATGTAGTCCTACCTCTTTGTGGTACACCATTGCCCACCCTATTTAAGCATACTTATTAATAGTATTATTTGTTAATCTATTAAAATAATTTGAGGTTGGTATTTTTTGTATTTTCCACGTTATGGTTTGGCGTGAGTTAATTGCAACGATGTACAATTCGCGCAAAACATTAGCACGAATTGTTTTTTTTTTTTGCTTATCTAATGTAATTTTACTTAATGTGCTGCAACAAATGTGTAAAATATCAAAACTTGTTGATCAAAGTTGTAGAAGAAAAATGATACACTTAGGAGGCTGATTTAAATACTAGTTATTTAAAAAAAAATTATTAATAATTTTTATTATATATTTATATTTTTCTGAGGGTAAATTTATGCTTAGAACTTTTTACATAAAATGACACAAATTTTTAAAAATAATTTTAGATTTTTATTTCACTTGTTAACAAAGAGCACGATGATCAATATGCAGGATGAATTTGACATGCCATTGATAAAAAAAAAAGATAATTTCCCCTCATACTTGTTTATTTTAATCATAAACAATGTAGTTCGAAAAAAAATCATCTTAACACGATGGAAAATAATGATCCAAAAAAAAAAAAAAAAAAAAAAGTTTATCTATCACTATTTTTTAAAAAACCCCACCGTCATACAAAAGCAATTTGCTTCACCATCTTCAATTTAATTGAGGCAAAGAATCTTTAATGCTTCATAAAAAGAATGTCCTGTCCCCCCTTCCCCGTTGGAAATCATTAAAGCTTTGTGTAACAGCAACATATTGAAATTAGTGTCAATTTTAAACTAACGAACTTTGCTCTTCTTTCAATGTTCTTTCTGTTCTTTTTTTTGCATTTTGGAATAAGAAAAAAAATTGTTCGAAATTGATTTACGGGATCATTTGTCAAAGCTACCACGACTTTTATTTCAGACATTTTGTGAAAAATGATTCTTTAAAAATCTTCCGTTTCGACGTTGATAATTACATGCATCAGCGGGTAACAAATGTCGAGGGTTGGATCGATTTTACCAACTGCTTTTAATAGATTGCTAAATTGGAAAAAGCATGCTTGGCTTGGAATATTAATAGTTTGTCTAAATGAGGAAAAGAATATGGTGAATTCTTTCTTTTTTTTTTTTTCTTTTTTGCCTTGTGGTGCGAGAAATTTGAATTTAATCGCACGCATGTAATAAATGTTTCTTGATATATAATAAACTCGTCGAATTTTCTTTTTATTTTAATTTGCTTCATAAATCTAACCGAACATACTAGTTTGTTTCCATTGCTAGTATTGGTATAAAAAAGTTTTTTTGTTATGAATTTTCACGAAGATTTTGCACTTACAATGCTTATATTTTGATTTATAAATGCTGAGTAAAAATTATGCATTTAAGAAATTTGTTTCCTTTTTATTTAATCTAATCTGTAATTTAAGAACACTTTTTTTTTTTATTTCCAATGGCAAGATAATACAAAAAAGGGGAAAAATACAGAAAAAAATGCATACAAAAAGAGTTCACAAAGTTGACCGAAGTCATTGCCTTAAGAGTTCTCCAGCCTGCCGTCCCACCGTCTCGGATTCGCCACGAAGAGCCCAGCAACGATGGAGATGAGTTCGGTTCATTAGTTTTCCAAATCACAAAGAGGGCAGTTTGGTTGGTCGAAAATCACAATGCGATGTAGATGTTCATTAGATCATTTTTGAATGACACAAGTCGCCAGTATTCCATTGCAATACATGCAGGCAAACCGGAGGACGTTAGGAAGCAGCGAGAGCTCATTTCGAAAACTGTAGACCACTTAGCCTTAAATAACGTTGCCCAGGGTGTACCCCAAGGAGTTAGTTCTACATTGCACCCAATTTAAGCACACTTATTAATAGTATTACTTGTTAATCAACTAAAACCATTTGAGGTTGGTATTTTTGTGTTTTCCACGTGATGGTTGTTTTGCGGAGTTTAGTAGAAAAAATCAATTTGTGCTGACATGTTTTGTATGCTAATGTAATTTTATTTGTGTTGTAAAAAAATGTGTAAAAATATTAACTATCGATCAACGTTTTAGATGAAAAGGATATGCTTAGGAGGCTGATTAAATACTAGCTATTTTAAAAAATATTAATAATTTTGATGAATTATTTTATATTTTTCTAAGAGCAAATTTATGTTTAAAACTTAATATATGCTTATAAATGACACACTTTTTTAAAAATAATTTTAGATTTTTCTTTTACTTGTTAACAAAGAGCACGATCATCAAATTACAGGACGAATCTGACATGCCATTGATAAAAAAAAAAAGATATTTTTGCCTCATATTTGTTTATTTTAATCATAAACAATGTAGTTAAAAAAAAAAACCATTTTCACAAGAAGGAAAATAATGGTCCAACCACAAAAAAAAAAAAAAAGTTAATCTATCATTCTTTTTAAAGAAAAAAAAACCCACCATCATACAAAAGCAATTTGCTTCAGCGTCTTCAATTTAATTGAGGCAAAGAATCCTTAATGCTTTATAAAAGAATGTCCTGTCCTCTCTGCCCCATTGAAAATCATTAAAGCTTTTGTGTAACAGCAACATATTGAAATTAGTGTCAATTTTAAACTAACGAACTCTTCTCTTCTTTCAGTGTTTTTCTGTTTTTTTTTTTGCATTTTGGAATTAAAAAAAAATTGTTCGAAATTGATTTACGGGATCATTTGTCAAAGCTTCTACGACTTTTATTTCAGACATTTTGTGAAAAATGATTCTTTAAAAATCTTCCGTTTCGACGTTGATAATTACACGCATCAGCGGGTAACAAATGTCGAGGGCTGGATCGAATTTACCAACTGCTTTTAATAGATTGCTAAATTGGAAAAAGCATGCTTGGCTTGGAATATTAATAGTTTGTCTAAATGAAGGAAAGAACAGGGTGAATTCTTTTTCTTTTTTATTTATTCTATTTTTTTTTTTTTTTTTTTGTCTTGTGGACCGAGAAATTTGAATTTAATCGCACGCATGTAGTAAATGTTTCTTGATATTTAATAAACTATTCGAATCTTCTGTTTTTATTTCAATTGCTTCGTATAGCACAACAGGCTGGTTTGTTCCAGTATAATTTTAAATGTTTACTTTTTTTTTTTTAAAGGTTAAAGGAAAGAATTAACATTAAACATGTCAATTTTGCCTCGTATTAATCATCCTTTAAAATTCTGTCCATATGGACAGCAGGAGGTTTACGATTGGTTATGAGAAGCGTCTACTGTCAGTAAGAGGCAGATGACTGGATAATGAGAAGCGTCTTCTGTCAGTAAGAGACAGATGATTGGATAATGAGAAATGATTCTGCCGTTCCATGATGCTCTGTTGAAACGTCACGGTTGGCAAATTTCCATGTAAATTTGCTATAGTAGTGCGTTTCAGAATAATTATATTGCATTTTAATTGGATTCGAATTTTTTTCGTGATATTTAATAAATTCTTAACCAACTGCTTTTAATAGATTGCTAAATTGGAAAAAGCATGCTTGGCTTGGAATATTAATATTTTGTCTAAATGAGGAAAAGAATATGGTGAATTCTTCTTTCTTTTATTATTCTTTTCTTGCCCTGTGGAGCGAGAAATTTGAATTTAATCGCACGCATGTAAATGTTTCCTGATATTTAATAATCTTTTCGAATCCTCTTTTTTTAATTAGAAATGCTTCTTTATAACACAACAGGTTATTTTTTTCAGTATAATTTTAAATAATGTTTACTTTTTTAAGGGCTAAAGGATAGAATTAACATTAAACATATCAAGTTTGCCTTGTATTAGTTATGTATACAGTCATCCTTTGAAATTCTGTCCATATTGACAGCAAAAGTCTTACGATTGGTTATGAGAAGCGTCTTCTGTCAGTTAGAGGCAGATGATTGGATAATGGGAAATGATTCTGCCGTTCCATGATGCTTTGTTGAAACGTCACAGTTGGCGAATTTCGAAGTTAGTTTGCTATAGTAGTGCGTTTTGGAATAATTATATTGCATTTTTATTGCATTCGAATATTTTCGATTATGGGATGTTCTATTATTATGGGGTTTCTATTATTTCTGTTTAACAACAACAGCGACAACAACAACAAAAAAAGAAATGAATTTTTTACAGGGTTTATTAAGCTCTTTACGGCATTGTATCGGCAAAGTGTAGATCGAGTTATATTTTTAGAACTTGATTCAAAAGCCAATAAGTGAAGCAGGACCAAAAATTCCCGTGTGTGAAGGGGCATGATTAATCTGTTGCATCAAAAATCCCTCCATTGGATTTGGAGGGAGGTGTGAATTTCAACTGTTTTCCAACGAGGGAAAGAGAGATGATTCAATGTAATTGTTGGCCTATATGGATTAATTTTAGCAATTCTTGGGGTGAATATTGATAACACTAAATCTGTGATGTTTCAGAGCAGATTGGCATTAGGTCAAATGACTATCATTTGAAAACCAGAACATTTAATTAACAATAGAAGTAAACTAACCTCAAACATACGTGGATTAATCACACATAAAATTTCATTTACAGTGACTGATAAATAGAGAACTCTAATGCAAATTATCTTGACATGATTTTAAATTTAAAGCTCAAAATATTATCCTAAAGATTTAGAATTCTTCCTAAAATGAATCTATTTATCTAATGTTTGTAAATTGTTATGCCTTTCAATTAAAAAATAAAAAATATCATTATATATATGGTTATAAAAAGTATTGAAATGTGTTTCTTCTGGGAGTTATTCTTTTACTTTTGGTTAGCTAAAAATATTACGAATAAATATTAATTATTGCTTTTTTGTTTTTATTTTTTAATTAATCGAAAGCAATTTTGTGACTCGCGTGTTTGTCGCCATCACGTAATTGAGAAATTTTCTTTAATTTAAATTTGTTAAAAAAAGCTAATTGTTTCAAATATTCAATTTTTGAAGTTTGCGATTGTGTTCCTTTTCTTTTTTTGTTGCTATTTTTGGATTCTTTCAAATATTCCGTTATAAAGGCTTATTTATATTTTACTTTTTTTAAATTTATAAATAGTTATTCACAATAATTCTTTTCTTTTTATAGTTTGATAAACCACAAGTCTTAATTGTTATCGCATCTGCGATTGAGACTTCCTCTGGATTCCTTTGCACTTTTTCTCAATTCCTTCTATTAGCTCACACTCTCCCTATATATATCTTGTTCAAATTTTCAATCGTTCATAAAATACTTTTTATTCATCCACTCAAGTTCAAAAACATTTTTTTGAACTTCTAGTGGATGACACTGGATGTTAATACAGTTTTTTTTCAAATATTAATTCATTAAATTTAATTAATTAACTTTATTTTTTTTTTAGATTTAAGTTGCATGTATCTACCAATAGATGGCGCTAGATAAACTTATAAAAATGAATGAAAATTATTTATAAAGGACTTTCTGCAATTTTAAAAAAAAAAAAAAAAAAAAGGAATTGACTTAAAAATTTTTTTTTTTACATGTTTTAAATAAAATTTGCCAATACTAAAAATTGTCGAAATCTTATAAGAAATTGATTTTTTTTATTAAAATGTTTGTTAAAAAGAAATTAATACGAAATACGAAAAATAAAATGAGTTAAATATATAATTCGCCATCTTAAATTTATATCTATATGTTTATGAACAGGTTAATTTCTGTATCAATATTCCTCCTTACTTTGACAGTTATTGTTTATAGTTTGGTTTTCATTTTTCATGTCTGCATACTCTAATCTCCAGTTTTCTCCAAATGTGTTTTAATGGATTTAAATTTTGAGACTAAGTTGACATTTTCAGAATTTGTAATTAGTTACAGGGACAATAAAACCGAATGTTAAAAATGCGTGCTTCAAAAGAAAATTGATTTTAAGTATCCAAATGTTTGTCTGATAATTATAAATTGTTTTTAAAATTATTTAAATAGTTCATTAAATATTTAAATACAATATAAAAAATATTTAAATGATATTGAATAAAAAATATTTAAATATTTTAGTAAAATTATTTTTAAACATATTTAAATGTTAAATAATAATTTTTAAAAATATTTAAATATATAAATAAAAAATAATTTTATATAATTTGTTTTTAAAAATATTTAAATATATAAATAAAAATAATTTAATATAATTAGTTTTTAAAAATATTTTAATAAAATATAATTGATAATAAGTTAAAAATATATGAAATATTTTAATAAAATATATTCAAATAATTTAAAAAATATTTAAATAAATTGTTTTTAATAATATTTAAATTCAGATAATTATGAATTGTTTTTAAAAATATTTAATAAAATATAAATTTTTAAATTTTTTAAGTACTTAAAATATTTAAATCTAAGCATGAATCATTATGCTATTAGCTGTATACTAAATTACCTAGTCCTGAAGCTGCCGTGCAGTCCCACATAAGAACGATCCACCACTATGCTTTATTGTTCTTATTATTCATATGATTAAGTGTTTCCTCTTCTACATAAAATTATACTTCCACTGGAACGATAAATGTTATATTTGCTTTCATCTGGTAGTAAGACATTATTATCATTGATATCTCGAAGGAAAACCTAATATTTCTATTTTTCGCATTGACGAAGAATTTTCTTGGGGCAAAAAGCTCATGTAATCTTGTTGATTTGAGCACTCGTCGAACAGTTGAAGGAGAAATTGAAGAAAATATTTTAGTAATTCTGTAGAAATTTTTCTAAGCACTAAAACGTTGATTTTTCTAACTTTAAATTGATGATCACGTTGAGTTAAGTTTTAGGTCGACCATTTCGTATCTTGTATTCAATCCGATTTTTTTCTTATAAAGCGTTTTATCACATACTGCATCGTAGAATGAAATAAAATTACTAAATTACCTATATTACTATATAGCGAATAGATTTTCTGCTACTGCGATGAAAAAGAATTAATTTTGAAATGTTTATTGCTGTTTTCATACAACTACGAGTCATTTTCAAATAATAAATAGAATATAACGAAATAAACGATTAAGATTAAAGCCAAACGATTTTTTCAAATGTTACAAAATGCAAATAATAAAGCTTCCGGCCATAACTTTATTTTTAAAAAATGTTTCTGTTTACGAACACTTTTGTGGCATGTCTCTTTGCATTTTTTTTTTTTTTTAAAGAGTCTACATTTCTTAAGAAAATTGTTCAGAATTAAATAAAGATAGAAAGGAAAAAAATATAAGAATTTATATTATATTATTCTAATTCAATTACAGATTACAATGCTTTTCTACAGATGATCAAAGTGTGAAAACTTTTTGATAGATGATAAATGAATTAGAATTTATGGTGTAAATAATATAAAAAATTACAAGATATGAGAAATCTAAATTTCTTTTTTTGGTTTATTATTTTTCATTAGGTGCATTACCAAAAATCATAATGAAATTCTAGAAAGTTTTTATTTAATTAAATAAAAATAAAATTGACGTTGAGTCAACTTAACCGGTCTACCAGTTCGTACCTTGCATTGAATCCGATTTTCTTCTTATAGCATTTTATCGCATACTGCATCGTAGATTGAGATAAATTTACTAAATTAGCTATATTCCGAGCAGATTTTCCGCTACTACGATGAAAAATAATCAATTTTAAAATGGTTGTTGTTTCCATACAACTACGAGCCATTTTCAAATAATAAATAGAATATAGAGTAGTAAACGATTAAGATTAAAGCCAAACGATTTTTTAAATGTTACAAAAATGCAAATAATAAAAAAAACTTTATTCCGACCATAAATTTATTTATTAGAAAATGTTTCTATGCACGAACACTTTCGTGGTACGTTGATTACTTTATCGCATTTTTATTTTTTTTAAGAAGAGTTTACTAATAATAATTAAAATTGTTCAGAATTAAATTTGAAAATATAAGAATTTATATTCGAATTCAATTTCAGATTACAATTCTTTTCTACAGATTATTAATGTGTACGAACACACTGAGAGCCACTGTAAATGATAAATGAAATTCTATTTAGGGTATAAATAATATAAAAAGTTACAAGATTGAGAAATTAATTTTTTTGAATTTATTATTTTTCATTACTTGCATTACCAAAAATCGTGATAAAATTCGGTACTTACGTATTAACGGTACCTTGGCGACAGTTGCGCCAATAAAGAGCACACGCGCCAACCGCAGCTACAGATTTGGTAATTGATTGCTACAGATTTGTTAGATTGGCGACACTTAAAAACCGCCAAGTCTGTCGCCAAGGTACAGTTAATACGTAAGTACCTAAAATTCTAACAAATTCTTATTTAATTAAGTAAAAATTAAAATTTTAAAACAAATCAACCGTAAAATAAAATTAAACAACAAAAAATCGCCTCATATCATTTGAAAATATTTGACTGAAGGATATTAAAATAATTTTTTTTTTTTTGATTTAATGAATATTTTCGAAATTAAAATGCTAAAAATAATTATGTGTTTGAGTTCGTCTTTTAATTATTTTTGTCTATTTTATGCATTTTAATAAATTGTAGAGTTTTTCTTAATTAAATTAAAAAAGTAATGGATTGCCAAATCATGTCTATTAGTAAAGTTACATGATACTTGTAAAGAATTGATAGTTGTACTTTTACATGGGTTTATGTGCATCGCAAATTGTTTTGTTGCGATATTTTAAAAACAAAATGTTCTTGCACTTAAAAACACAAGAATGCATTCTCATTAAATATTATAGAATAGTTCTTCAGCCATTTTTATTTATTTCTGAGAGATTAGTTGTTTTGGAAAATAACATTCTTTCGTTAAATTTTTTTTTCATTTAAGATGCGAACTTTAAGAGACAATTAATTTTTCAAACTCAAAGTGTCTTTTTTTCTTTAAATTTTCACGTGAAAAACAATTTCTGAATCGTATTCTAAGTAACCATTACATGAACTACTAAAGTGAATTCGTTCATTTAAATCGGGGTAAAATGTAATTATTGTCAAAGGAATTAAAGATTGCAAAACCAGTAAAAAAATTTACTGAAAAATAAATATTGAGCAAAATCTAATTTAAGATATTAATAATTTTTTTCAATATCCAAAAAACATTGCATGGTCTATTTTTGAATATTTTTTCAAGCTTTAAGTTGATGTAGAAAGCATTTTTAAGTAGTTATGCATCCTTACTTTTAAGTAGTTATTTATTCTTCAATGGGTTTCCTTTTGGTCCCACAAACTTCAGGTTCAAATCTTGGTGGTGGCATGGATGTTTGTTAGTGGTTCGGAATCCACGTTAAACTGTAGGTTCCAGTCTAATTAGCCCAAAATGTGCACAAAAAGGACCATAGAGTGACAAACCAAACCAATCAATGGGTTTCCATCGGATACTGAAATACTCGGTACTGAATAGATACTGAATAGAAAGCAGATCAATCGGAAGCTTGATCTGCTCTTCCGACTTTCAATTGGCTGATCCTCTACGGCATGATATTTTAGTGTCTGGTGGAAACTTATATTTGAATGGGACAGGATATACACGTTTCCAGTTTTACATGCACTAGCAAAGTTGTTTTTGAATACCAAGCACTTTAGCCTGAGATCTTTCATTATTCGAGGTAGACATGTAGCAGTTTCAGCATTATCCAGGGATGCAAATTCCCATGTCTTCGCAAAAGAAAATGAAAATAGCATTTACTAGTGTGGTGCAATGTAGTAAACCCACTAGGTTGGAGGCGTGTCACACTCTGCTCACAATTTGAATGAATACCCCACACCCCTTCTGCAAGAATGGTGTTTTAAAAGTTTTTACTTTCTTTCCATCATTATATAAATTTTAACGACTTTCGGGCTTACAGATTTATTGTGCCATATTCCGCACAGAAATTGTCACTTTCGGTGTAGCTTTTTAACAGATTAAATTTTATTTTGGAAAAATAAGCATAAAATTAAAAATATTTTTCATCGCCCAGAAGGTGATGACATTGTAGGGATTCTTAGCTTATTTTAAATTCTTAGCCCAACGGAAGAACTTTCTAACTTACAGATTTATTGTGCCTTATCTGGAATGAACTCAATTGCTTTCGGTGGGAATTACTAAACAGACTAAATTTTTCTTGAACGAAGATACAAAAATTGATCACTTCATTATTACAACGTGAATTATAGAGTATTAAATTTAGTAAGAAATACATTTTTTTTTGTCCAATCAATATCACGAAAAATCTTATTCAGGTTTTCTCAGTTTCAAACAGCCGAGACAAACATTTATATCTTTTCCAACTGAATTCAATCTGCAATATGATTACTATGTACCTAAAAGTTCTTCCTCAAGGATCTCCTTAAAAGTCCTCTCTGAAGGTACTGTTGTCCTTCTTCAGTGACAGAGAGCCAAGTCCGACTTCTACCTACGGGTACTCCATCACAACAAGCTACCTCCCTTTCGTCTTCCTCACACGGGTTCATGGACTTGATCTAGGTCTTAGTCTGCCGACCAAGTGGGATAAGAAACATTATATACCCTAACTTGCCACAGTCAATCAGGTGCTCACCTAGGTAGGTGGCTGGCGGACTTGAGCCCCCAAGTCCAAAAATCAACGTTAAACTGCAGGTTCAGGTCTGTTAGCCTAAAGTGTGCACAAAAAAGGACCATAGAGCGACAAACCAAACCAAGTCCAAAAAGGGAATGTATGCAAGTGTTCAAACTTATGGCCGTATCTCATTTAGGCCAATTTTTTTGTTAAATATTAAACATTTCAATCAATGTGTGCTTGTTATGAGTACCAATTTTAATATCGTGCCTGAATTTGTTGGTTGGGAAAGCATTTTTCCTGTTTTAGTTTTGTTAAATATGCATGGAAATACTGAGGTTGGCATGAATGGTAAAATCGATAAACTGGCCAAAGAGATTTTTATTTTAACTTGTAATTTGCTTATATAAATTTTTTTGAAATTAAATTTTTTTGTGTGTGCAATATTTGCTAGTTTTAATGTTCTATTTTTTATGTATATGAAACAAAAGAGTGCTGTGAAAAAAATTAATAAAATAATTTGTAACGTGCTTAATCATATACACTTGCAAGAGCGCCCTCCTTTAGTGTTCTGGAGAGAGGATCAATCGGCCTCGAGATTCTCACCTAGGAGGAAGTACAGCGCAACCTGCGCTCCGATGAGTAATGTATAGTTTATAGTCTCTCATCCCGAAAGGAAATATATGCAGCCCATATAAAATCAACCGTAGTGAAGTGGTTTGCTAAATTTAAACGAGGCGAAATGAGCACAGAGGACGATGCACACAGTGGACGCCCCAAAGAGGCTGTTACCGACGGAAACATCAAAAAGTCCACAAAATAATTTCTAATAACTGTAAAGTGAGGTTGATTGAGATAGCTGAGACCCTAAAGAAATCAAAGGAACGTGTTGATCGTGAATGAATATTTAGATATGCGAAAGCTCTGTTCAAAGTGGGTGCGCGCGAGCTCACAATCGACCCAAAACAACAACGAATTGATGATTCTAAGCAGTGTTGAGCTGTTCAATCGTAATAAACCCGAATCTTTTCCTCGATATGTGACAATGGATGAAATATGGCTCCATCATTTCACACCGAAGTCCAATCGACAGTCAGCCGAGAGGACTGCACGTGATGAACTCTAAAATGCTATAACTTCACTAAAAGTGCTATAACCTCACATACTAATAGTGCAACAGCTGTCAAATGTATATACGTATCTTTTTTGAATGTTAGGTTAACTAAAAATGATATGGATTTAATACTAGCAGAGCTATCTATGTGTCAGCCTACGAAGTTTTCAGCCTACCTGTTAAAGTAATTTAAATTAAAAAAAGAAGATTCGAGAAGTTTATTAAATATTAAGAAACATTTACATGCGTGCGATTAAATTCAAATTTCTTGGTCCACAAGGGAAAAAAAGAATAATTAAAAAAAAAAAAAGAATTCATCCTATTCTTTCCTCATTTAGACAAACTATTAATATTCCAAGCCAAGCATGCTTTTTTCCAATTTAGCAATCTATTAAAAGCAGTTGGTAAATACGAAGAATTTATTAAATATCACGCAAAAAAAAAATATTCGAATCCAATTAAAATGCAATATAATTATTCTAAAAAGCAGTACTATAGCAAACTAACTTGGAAATTCGCCAACTGTGACGTTTCAACAGAGCATCATGGAACGGCAGAATCCTTTCTCATTATCCAAGCATCTGACTCTAATTGACAGAAGACGCTCCATATAACCAATCGCAAGCGTCCTGCTGTCAATATGGACAGAATTTTAAAGAATGACTGTATAAAATACGTATAACACTGGTGTGAGGCAAAATTAATATGTTTATTATTAATGTTTTTCCTTTAAACCTTAAAAACAAGTAAGAATTTTAAAATTATACTGGAACAAACCAGCCTGTTGTGCTATACGAAGCAATTCAAATAAAAGAGAAGATTCGAAGGGGTTTATTAAATATCAAGAAACATTTACTACATGCGTGCGATTAAATTCAAATTTCTCGGTCCACAAGACAAAAAAAAAAAAAAAAAAAAAGAATAGAATTCACCGTATTCTTTCCCTCATTTAGACAAACTATTAATATTCCAAGCCAAGCATGCTTTTTCCAATTTAGCAATCTATTAAAAGCAGTTGGTAAATTCGATCCGGCCCTCGACATTTGTTACCCGCCGAAGCGTGTAATTATCAATCGTCGAAACGGAAGATTTTTAAAGAATCATTTTTCACTAAAATGTCTGAAATAAAAGTCGTGGTAGCTTTGACAAATGATCCCATAAATCAATTTCAAACAATTTTTTTCTTATTCCAAAAATGCAAAAAAGAAAAAGAAAGAAGAGAAGAGTTCGTTAGTTTAAAATTGACACTAATTTCAATATGTTGCTGTTACACAAAAGCTTTAATGATTTCCAATGGAGCAGGAGGGACAGCACATTCTTTTTATGAAGCATTAAAGATTCTTTGCCTCAATTAAATTGAAGACGCTGAAGCAAATTGCTTTTGTATGATGGTGGTTTTTTAAAAAAAGAGTGATAGATTAACTTTTTTTTTTTTTTGTGGTTGGTTGGGCCATTATTTTCCTTCGTGTTAAGATGATTTTTTTTTTCAAACTACATTGTTTATGATTAAAATAAACAAGTATGAGGCAAAAAAATATCTTTTTTTATCAATGACATGTCAAATTCATCCTGCAATTTGATCATCATGTTCTTTGTTAACAAGTAAAATAAAAATCTAAAAATAATTTTTAAAAAATTTGTGTCATTTCATGTAAAAAGTTTTAAGCATAAATTTGCCCTCAGAAAAATATATAAAATGATTTATAAAAATTATTAATCAATTGTATCCAGTCATTCTTTAAAATTCCATCCGTATTGATAGTAGGAGGTTTACGATTGGTTATGAGGAGCGTCTTCTGTCAGTTAGAGGCAAATGATTGGATAATGGGAAAGGATTCTGCCGTTCCATAATGCTCTGTTAATACGCCACAGTTGGCGAATTTTCAGGTTAGTTCGCTGTAGTAGTGCGTTTTAGAATAAATTATATTGGCTAACACAATAGGCTAGTCTGTTCCAGTACAATTTTAGATAATGTTTACTATTTTTTAAGGGTTAAAGGAAAGAATTAACATTAAGCATATCGATTTTGCATTGTATTAGTTATACGTATGTATACAGTTATCTTTAAAATTCTGTCCGTATTGACAGCACGAGTCTTACGATTGGTTATGAGCAGAGTCTTCTGTCAGTTAGACGCAGATAATGGGAAAGGATTCTGCCGTTCCATAATGCTCTGTTGATACGTCACAGTTGGCGAATTTCCAAGTTTGCTATGGTTGTGCGTAAAGGCGCATTTTTTTACAGGATGCTAAGTTTTTTACTGTATTGTATCTGCAAAGTGTAGAGCACGCGTTATTTTCAGAACTTGGTTCAAAAGTCAGTAAATGAAGTAGAATCAAAATTCACTTGTGTGGAGGGACAAAAATTAATTTGTTTGATGGAAAGTCACTTTATTTTATTTGAAGGATGTATGAATCTCAACAAACATGGATAAATTTTACCAACTCCTGGGATGGATAAACTAAATCTGCGACATATTTGACGTTTTAGTGTAGATTAAGTCAAATTACCATCATTTAAAAAGTTTAATTAAGGAAAGCGGTAAGTTAATCTCAAACTTGCAGGGATTAATTGCATATACAATTTCATTTACAGGATTAATTGCATATACAATTTCATTTACAGTGATTGTCATATAGAGGACTCTACTTCAAATTGACCTGGTGACTTTAAATTACTCAAAATATTATCCTAAAGATTTAGAATTCTTCTTAAATGAATTTATTTATCTATCTAAATATATATATAAATGGTATGTTTGTAGGTACTGCATTCCAATGCGATTTAAAACTATAACAGTTATCGTTGTAATTTTTGTCTTCAGGAGTTATTATTCTTTTTATCTTCTGGATAGCTAAAATATTACAAAAATGTAACTGTTTCAAATATTCATTTTTTGAAGTTTGTGCGATTGTGTTCTTTTTACTATTTCTGGATTGTTTCAAATATTCCTTTATATAAAGGCTTATTTAGATTTTAATTTCTAATTTTTTTTTATTTATAAATAGTTATTCGCAATAATTTTTTTACTGTTTGACAAACCACAAACACACGTTACCGCATCTGCGATTGAAACTTCCTTTTGATTTCTTTTGCACTTTTCTTTAAAATAAAAACTTATTAATACTAAAACTTGATTTCTCAAAAAATTCTCATGAATTTTTTTTTATTAAAATGTTTGTTAAAAAAGAAATTAATACGAAATACGAAAAATAAAATGAGTTATAAATTTAAGATGATGGATATATTTACGAACACATTAATTTTTGAATGAAAACCAAAAAAATGTTTGATTTTCTGCCGGGCAATGCTTGGTCTGCACTGATTTGAAAAAGATAAAATAGTTGAAAGGTTGGCACTGTGAGGTCAGTAGGTAAGAGGATTTATTCCTTCTAGGATATTAACAGGTGGGCTGAAAATGTTGTAGGCTGACACACAGATGACGCTACTATCATTAGTAGTATTAAATCCGTATTAAGTAGTAGGCGCTAGTATTAAATCCATATGATTTTTAGTAGCCCTCGCCTTCAAAAGACATGTGTATAAATTTGACAGCTGTTGCACTATTAGTATGTGAGTTATAGCATTTTTAGTGAAGCAACTTTTTGTTAATTTGAAAAAATGGATAAAAAAGGAATTTCGTGTGTTAATAAAGCATTGCTTTTTGGCGAAAAAAAATTCTATTGAAGCCAAGGCTTGGCTCGATAAACATTATTCGGACTTTGCACCAGGAAAATCTACCGTAGAGAAGTGGTTTGCTAAATTTAAACGAGGCGAAATGAGCACCGAGGACGATGCACGCAATGGACGCCCCAAAGAGGCTATTACCGACGAAAACATCAAAAATGTCCACAAAATAATTTCTGATAACCGTTAAAGTGAAGTTCATTGAGAAAGCTGAGACCCTAAAGATATTAAAGGAACGTGTTGGACATTTCGTGGATGAATATTTGGATATGCAAAAAAGCTCAGTTGAAAGTGGATGCCGCGCGAGCTCACAATCGACCTACAACAACAACGAATTGATGATTCTAAGCAGTGTTTGGAGCTGTTCAATTGTAATAAACCCGAATTTCTGCGTCGATATGTGGCAATGAATGAAACATGGTTCCATCATTTCACACCGGAGTTCAATCGACAGTCAGCTGAGTGGACTGCACGTGATGAACACTAAAAATGCTATAACTCACATACTAATAGTGCAACAGCTGTCAAATTTATACACGTGTCTTTTTGAAGGTTAGGGGGCTAACTAAAAATCAGATGGATTTAATACTAGTAGCGCCATCCTATGTCAGCCTATGTACTTTTCAGCCCTACTGTTAGCTAGCCTAAGTAGACCCTTCCTCAATAAATAACGAATAATGGGATTATAAGTTATGAGGGGTCAGTGAGGTTGGTGGTTCTTTCATTTAAATAACAGGATTTTTTAGTTTTTGTTCGAATCAGTGAATGTGACAGCATTTTCCTTTTTTGGTCGATTCTATAAACACCTTTCTCTTTATTACCCTAACAATGCCTCTCAAGAAAATATAAGGCAAATGCCAGCTTCACATTAAATTCATACTCTTGTTTGACATATTAAAAAGGAAAATGAATACATAATAAAAGCTGGGTAAAATCAAACTGTAAATATGTAAAAGAAAATGCAAAAAAATGAAAAATAAATTCAAAATAAATTGCTTCAAAGCAAATAATTTTTTAAAATTTTGTTGAACGATATTTCTGTTTACTAATTTGTGTAAATGGCACGTTTACCTTCAGAACCTTCAGTTTTTACCTTCAGAAGTCTTTAGTATGGGTGGTCTGTTAAGCTTTCATGAAAGACTAGGCTTTATATTGTTGAGGCTTCCCACCTAAGATAAAAATCCTGGTTTGCTATATACTATATATATCCTTTAATGCCTATCTTCATTAGGTAATTAATTTAACAATTCTGGAATGTTATTAATCTGTCAAACCCAGGTGAAAATTCATTACTTTTTTCCCAAAATAAAAGTAATAAAGATCTGGAAAAAAAAAAGGACCACAGTTTAAATGATAAAATTCTATTTTTGAAAAAAGACATAACGTTAGGGATAAAAAAAACCCCCAAAATAGATTTTAATTAAACTTAAAATGTTTCCTTAATAAGTAAATTGTTGAATACGAAGCCCGATAATAAACTAGTCCAGAAACTGTAACAGAGAATCGCATTTTTAAAACGAGGTACATCTTTTTTTAGTTCGTGAAATCTTCCACAAAAGAGTTCTTCAGTGGTAAATAAAAAGAATGGAGTTTTATTTTATTTTTCTTTTAAGGCTTTTATGTCTGCATTAAAACATGCTGCTTTGGAAACATAGGGAAAAAGCTTTTTGCAGACACAATGAGATTAAAAAGTCTTGCAAGGCTGTTTTTGACGTGAATTGACGTATAATTGCTTCGGGCCACGAGAAAGAAACAGATTTATTTCAGTCGCTTTGCAAATTAAGAGCAAGGAAATGTAATTCAGGGGAGAATCTTGCGTGAAAAAAAATGCTGCAAGTCCTGGGAAATAGCTATTGGTTTCAACTTAGATTGCTTTTTGTTAGAATTTTTAGCATGATGGTCATACAGGTGAGTTGTCTCTAAATTCTAAAACATTTTCTGCTATATCAAATAAAGCTAATATATATTATTTATATACAGCAAAATATTTCAGGAATTTAGAGGTAACTGACCTGTATATTCACCATGCTAAAGTAATATAATTAAATCTCATTAAAAAACAATATATTTTAAAAATAATATATTGTTTTCTAATGAGAAGTATTTTTGATTTGAGGTAATTTTGTAGATAAAAACTGCAGAACATTTTCAAATATAATAAAAATAAACGACATTTAGATTTCGTTTATATATATAAAGTGCATTCAGCTTTAACCACGGTGACGAGCACTACATGGAAGTGGCTAAGTTAGCCATCGTTTCGGCACCAAAATTTATAATGGATACAATCTGAGCTTAAGTCCTAGGGCTGCTTGTCGGCCAATTAGCTAAAGCTCTGGCCTTTAGTAGCCCAGGCTTCAAGTTCGAATCCTGGCAGTGGCATGGTTGTTTGTTAGTGGACGGAATCCATATTAAACTGTAGGTCTCAGTATAATTAGCTAAAGTGTGCACAAAATGACCTAGAGCGACAAACCAAACCCACACCTAAGATAAAAATCTTGGTTTCTATGTATATCTATCGATCGATTAATGCCTATGTTCATTAGGTAATTACTTTAACAATTCTGTTTTGTTATTAATCTGTCAAACCAGGCGAACTGCTAACGTATGAAAAAAAAATCCATCAAATCTTTTCCCAAAATTAAAGTAATAAAGACCTGGAATAAAGAGGATCAGGGATAAAAATGAAATTCTATTTTTGAAAGAAAAAGACATAACGTTAGGGGAAAAAAAAAAAAACCCAAAATAGATTTTTAATTAAACTTAAAATGTTTCCTTAATCAGTAAATTGTTGAATGCGAAGCCAGATAATAAACTAGTCCCGAAATTGTAACAGAGAATCGCATTTTTAAAAGACGTCCATCTTTTTTTTTTTCTTTCATGAAATTTTTCAGTAAGAGTTCTTTAGCGGTAAATAAAAGAATGGAGTTTTTTATTTTATAGGCTTTATGTCTGCGTTAAAACATGCTGCTTTGGAAACATAGGAAAAGCTGTTTCAGACACAATGAGATTAAAAGATTCTTGCAGGCTGTTTTGACGTGAATTGACGTAGAATTGCTTGCGGCCACGAGAAAGAAACAGATTTGTTTCAGTCGCTTTACAAATTAAGAACAAGAAAATGTAATTCAGAGGAGAATCTTGGAAAAAATGCTGCAAGTCCTAGAGAATAGCTATTGGTTTCAAATTAGGTTGCTTTTGCTAGAAGTTTTAGCATGATAGACATACAGGTGAGTTGTTTCTAAATTTCAGCATTTCATTTTCAGCTATATCAAACAAAAAATAGTATATTGTTTGATAATGCACAAAATATTTTAGAAATTTAGAGACAACTCCCTTGTATGTTAATGTCTTAAGCAATATAATTGAATCTCATTAGAAAAAAATATATTATGAAAGTAATATACTGTTTTCTAAAGAGGAATATTTTTGATCTGAGGTCATTTTGTAGATAAAAATACAGAACATTTTCAAATATCATAAAAATAAGCAAATGTACATTTTGTGTATATCTATAAAGCTTATTCAGCTTTATCCAAGGTGGAAGAACTACTTCGGGATTGGCTATATTACCCATAATTTTGGCATCAAAATTTGTAATGAATACAATCTGAGTGAGGTGGCCTGACGGCCAATTGGCTGACGCTCTGGCCTTTGGTATCATAGGCTTCAGGTTCAAATCCTGGCATGGCATGGTTGTTTGTTAGAGGTCAGAATCCGTGTTAAACTGTAGGTCTCGGTATAATTAACCTAAAATGTGCACAAAACAACCGTAGAGCGACAAACCAAATCAAGCCTACAGACTTTCACACGGAGGTATATTTTTGTACACCCTGTGCCTAACCGAGTATCTGGTTTCCGGCATAGAACTGGAATCCTTCCACGAATATATAATTATCTGCCTTTAAATGTGTTTAATATTGTATGTCTCTAATTGTATGCAGTAGTGTTGGTGCATGACTAAATAAAGCTATGATTTCTAAAATCTGTGCCTCAAGCATCTCAACCCAACCACACCCAGTTACAATCTGGTTGCCCAACCTGTACATTACAAATTAATTTATGAAATTTCGACTTCAGATACCTTAGTATGGTTGTCTATTAAGCTTTTCATGAACGACTAGGCTTTATTTTGTTGCGTCCTCCTACTTAAGATCCTACCTTAAAAATTCTGGTTTCTATATGCTATATATATCCATTAATGCTATCTTCATTAAGTAATTACTTTAACAATCCTGGAATGTTATTAATGTGTCAAACCCAGGCGAACAGCTAACGTAGGAAAAAAAATCCATTAAATCTTTCCCCCAAAAAATAGTAAAGACTTGGCAAAAAAAAAAAAAAAAAAAAAAAGGACCACAGATAAAATGATAAAATTCTATTTTTGAAAAAGGAATAACGTTGGTGATAAAAAAAACCAAAATAGATTTTTAATTAAACTTAAAATGTTTCCTTAATCAGTAAATTGTGGAATGCGAAGCCCGATAATAAATTAGTCCCGAAACTGTAACAGAGAATAGCATTTTTAAAACGAGGGTACATCTTTTTTTTTTTTCTTTCATGTAATTTTCAGTACGAGTTCTTTAATAGTAAATAAAAAAGAATGGAGTTTTTATTTTATTCTCAAGGCTTTATGTTTGCGTTAAAACATGCTGGTTTGGAAACACAGGAAAAAAAGCCTTTTCAGACACAATGAGATTAAAAGTTCTTGCAGGCTGTTTTTGACGTGAATTGACGTTGGAATTGCTTCGGGCCACGAAAGAAAAACAGATTTGTTTCAGTCGCTTTTGCAAATTAAGAACAAGGAAATGTAATTCAGGGGAGAATCTTGTGGGAAAAAAAAAATGCTACAAGTCCTAGAAAATAGCTATTAGTTTCAAATTAGTTTGCTTTTGTTAGAATTTTTAGCGTGATGGACATACAGGTGAGTTGTCTCTAGATTCCTAAAAAAATTTTTGTGCCATATTGAACAGTGAAAATATATTGTTTGATATAACAAAAAAAATGTTTTAAGGATTTAGGGTAACTCGCCTATATGTTTATCCTGCTAAAATAATATAATTAAATCTCGTTAGAAAGCAATATATTTTAAAAATATATTGTTTTCTAATGAGAAGTATTTTTGATTTGAGAGCATTTTGTTGATAAAAAATACAGAATTTTCAGATATAATGAAAAATAAGCACATTTAGGTTTTTTATATATATAAAGCGCATTCAGCTTTAACCAAGGTGAAGAGCACTACATGGGAGTGTACTAAATTACCCACCGTATCGGCACCAAAATTTATAATGGATACAATCTGAACTTAAGGCCCAGGCTGCTTGGCGGCCAATTGGCTAACGCTCTGGCGTTTGGTACAAAGGCTTCAGGTTCGAATCCAGGCGGTGGCATGGTTGTTTGTTAGGGTCGGAATCCATATTAAACTGTAGGTCTCAGTATAATTAGTGTGCACAAAATGACCTAGAGCGACAAACGAATCACCCACCAAGATAAAAATCTTGGTTTCTATGTATATCTATCGATCGATTAATTCCCATGTTCATTAGGTAATTACTTTAACAATTCTGAATTGTTATTAATCTGTCAAGCTCAGGCGAACTGCTAACGTAGGAAAAAAAAATCCATTAAATCTTTTTCCCAAAATAAAAGTAATAAAGACCTGGAATAAAAAAAAGGACCACAGATAAAATATAAAATTCTATTTTTGAAAAAGACAACGTTAGGGATAAAAGAAATAAATTTTAATTAAACTTAAAATGTTTCCTTAATCAGTAAATTGTTGAATGCGAAGCCCGATAATAAACTAGTCCCGAAATTGTAACAGAGAATCGCTTTTTTTTTAAAAGAGGTACATTTTTTTTCTTTCATGAAATTTTTCAGTAAGAGTTCTTTAACGGTAAATAAGAATGGAAATTTTTTATTTTATTTTATAGGCTTTATGTCTGCGTTAAAACATGCTGCTTTGGAAACATAGGAAAAAAAAAGCATTTTCAGACACAATGAGATTAAAAGTTCTTGCATTCTGTTTTTGACGTGAATTGACGTAGAATTGCTTGCGGCCACGAGAAAGAAACAGATTTGTTTCAGTCGCTTTACAAATTAAGAACAAGGAAATGTAATTCAGAGGAGAATCTTACGGGGAAAAAAAAATGCTAAAAGTCATAGAAAATAGCTATTGGTTTCAAATTAGGTTGCTTTTATTAGAATTTTTAGCATGATGGACATACAGGTGAGTTTCATGTACCATTGTCTCTAAATTCTAAAACATTTTATGCTGTATTGAACAAGAGAATATATTGCTCGATAGAGCACAAAATATTTTACGTATTTAAAGACAATGGTATATAAAACTCAACTGTATCTCCATCATGATAAAAAAATAATATAGTTGCCCAACCTGCACATTACAAATTAATTTATGAAATTTCGACTTCAGATACTTTTTGTTTTTACTTATAGTTTAGCATGATGGTCTATTAAGCTTTCATGAACGACTAGGTTTTTATTTTGCTGGCTTACATTAGTTGGCCTACAGATTCTCACGGTAGAGGAAGTATATTTCGCCCATCCTGAGCGTAACCGAGTTTCGGGATTTCGGCTTAGAAGTGGAATCCTTCCACGAATCTATACTTATCTGCCTTTAAATGTGTTAACTATTGCATGCTTGTGGTGTTTGTGCGTGTATAACTAAAGCGGCGAGTTCTCCAATTTGTGCCTCAAGTATCTTAATATAATCACACCCAATTTCGTTACAATTTGGTTGTACAACCTGCACACTACAAATTAATTTATAAAATTTCGACTTCCAGATACCTTTTTATTTTACCTTCAGACGTTTTTTTTAGTATGGTGGTCTATTAAGCATTCATGAAAGACTAGGCTTTATATTGTTGAGCTTCCCACCTAAGATAAAAATCCTGGTTGCTATATACTATATATATCCATTAATTCCTATTTTCATTAGGAAATTACTTAAACAATTCTGGAATGCTATTCATCTGTTAAACCCAGGCGAAAATTTATTACTTCTTTTCCCAAAATAAAATTAATAAAGGCCTAGAAAAAAAAGGACCACAGAAATAATGATAAAATTCTATTTTGAAAAAGATATAACGTTAGGGATAAGAAAGAACCCAAAATATATTTTAATTTAACTTAAAATGTTTCCGCTTTGCAAATTAAGAACAAGGAAATGTAATTCCGAGAAGAATTTAGCGGGGAAAAAAAGTTCTGCAAGTCCTAGAGAATAGCTATTGGTTTCAAATTAGGGTTGCTTTTTGTTAGAATTTTTAGCATGATAGACATACAGGTGAGTTGTCTCTAAATTTCAGCATTTTATTTTCAGCTATATCAAACAAAAAATAGTATATTGTTTGATAATGCACAAAAATATTTTAGAAATTTAGAGACAACTCAATATATGTTAATGCTTAAGCAATATAATTGAATCTTATTAGAAAAAAATATATTATGAAAGTAATATACTGTTTTCTAAAGAGGAATATTTTGATCTGAGGTCATTTTGTAGATAAAAAGTACAGAACATTTTCAAATATCATAAAAATAAGCAAATGTACATTTTGTTTATATCTATAAAGCTTATTCAGCTTTATCCAAGGTGGAAGAACACTTCGGGATTGTCTACATTACCATAATTTTGGCACAAAATTTGTAATGGATGCAATCTGAGTGAAAATGGCCTGACGGCCAATTGGCTGACGCTCTGGCCTTTGGTATCATAGGCTTCAGGTTCAAATCCTGGCATGGCATGGTTGTTTGTTAGAGGTCAGAATCCGTGTTAAACTGTAGGTCTCAGTATAATTAACCTAAAAATTGCACAAAACAACCGTAGAGCGACAAACCAAATCAAGCCTACAGACTTTCACACGGAGGGTATATTTTGTACACCCTGTGCCTAACCGAGTATCTGGTTTCCGGCATAGAACTGGAATCTTTCCACGAATATATAATTATCTGCCTTTAAATGTGTTTAATATTGTATGTCTCTAATTGTATGCGGAGTAGTGTTGGTGCATGAGTAAATAAAGCTATGAGTTCTAAAATCTGTGCCTCAAGTATCTCAACCCAACACACCCCAGCTACAATCTGGTTGCCCAACCTGCACATTACAAATTAATTTATGAAATTTCGACTTCAGATACCTTTAGTATGGTTGTCTATTAAGCTTTCATGAACGACTAGGCTTTATTTTGTTGCGTCCTCCTACTTAAGATCCTACCTTAAAAATTCTGGTTTCTATATATATATATATCCATTAATGCCTATCTTCATTAAGTAATTACTTTAACAATCCTGGAATGTTATTAATGTGTCAAACCCAGGCGAACAGCTAACGTAGGAAAAAAAATCCATTAAATCTTTCCCCTCCAAAAAAAAAAAAATAGTAAAGACTTGGCAAAAAAAAAAAAAAAAAAAAAAGGACCACAGATAAAATGATAAAAAATTCTATTTTTGAAAAAGGCATAACGTTGGTGATAAAAAAACCCAAAATAGATTTTAATTAAACTTAAAATGTTTCCTTAATCAGTAAATTGTTGAATGCGAAGCCCGATAATAAACTAGTCCGAAACTGTAACAGAGAATCGCATTTTTAAAAGACGTCCATCTTTTTTTTTCTTTCATGAAATTTTCAGTACGAGTTCTTTAATAGTAAATAAAATAATGGAGTTTTTATTTTTATTTTTCAAGGCTTTATGTCTGCGTTAAAACATGCTGCTTTTGGAAACATAGGAAAAAAAAAAAGCTTTTTGCAGACACAATGAGATTAAAAAAAAAGTCTTGCAGGTTGTTTTTGACGTGAATTGACGTTGGAATTGCTTCGGGCCACGAGAAAGAAACAGATTTGCTTCAGTCGCTTTTGCAAATTAAGAACAAGGAAATGTAATTCAGGAGAATCTTGTGGGAAATAAATGCTACAAGTCCTAGAAAATAGCTATTGGTCTCAAATTAGTTCTTTTGTTAGAATTTTTAGCTTGATGGACATACAAGGTGAGTTTCATATACCATTGTGTCTAAATTCCTAACACATTTTATGCTATATCGAACAAGATAATATATTGTTTGATGTAGCACAAAATATTTAGGAATTTAGAAACAACTCACTTGTATATGTTCTTCATGCTAAAAGTAATATAATTAAATCTCATTAGAAAACAATATATTATAAAAAAAGTAATCTAATTTTTCTGAATGAAGAGTATATTTTTGATCTGGGATCATTTTGTAGATAAAAATACAGAACATCTTCAGATATAATAAAAATACGCACATTTAGATTTTGCTTATATGTATATAAAGTGCATTCAGCTTTAACCAAGGTGAAGAGCACTACATGGGAGGTGTAGCTAAATTACCCGTCGTTTCGGCGCCAAATTTTATAATGGATACAATCTGAGCTTAAGCCCCAGGCTGCTTGGCGGCCAATTCTCTAAAGCTCTGTTATTTGGAACCCCAGGTTTCATGGTTCTGCATGGTTGTTTGCTAGTGGTCGTAATCCATGTTAAACTGTAGGTCTCAGTATAATTAGCCTAAAGCGTGCGCAAAATGACCTAGAGCGACAAACCAAACCCACACCTAAGATAAAAATCTTTGTTTCTATGTTATCTATCGATCGATTAATGCTTATGTTCATTAGGTAATTACTTTAACAATTCTGGATTGTTATTAATCTGTCAAACCCAGGCGAACTGCTAACGTAGGAAAAAAAAATCCATTAAATCTTTTCCCAAAATAAAAGTAATAAAGACCTGGAATAAAAAAAAAGATCACAGATAAAATGATAAAATTCTATTTTTAAAAAGACATAACGTTAGGGATAAAAAAAACAAATTAGATTTTAATTACACTTAAAATGTTTCCTTAATCAGTAAATTGTTGAATGCGAAGCCCGATAATAAACTAGTCCCGAAATTGTAACAGAGAATTGCATTTTTAAAAGAGGTACATCTTTTTTTTATCATGAAATTTTTCAGTAAGAGTTCTTTAGTGTTAAATAAAAAAGAATGGAGTTTTTTATTTTATTTTTAAAAAGGCTTGATGTCTGTGTTAAAACATGCCGCTTTGGAAACATAGGGCAAAAAAGTTTTTCCAGACACAATGAGATTAAAAAGTTCTTGCAGGCTGTTTTTGACGTGAATTGACGTTGGAATTGCTTCGGGCCACGAGAAAGAAACAGATTTGTTTCAGTCGCTTTGCAAATTAAGAACAAGGAAATGTAATTCAGGGGAGAATTTCGTGGGGAAAAAAAAATGCTACATGTCTAGAAAATAGCTATTGGTTTCAAATTGGGTTGCTTTTGTCAGAATTTTTAGCATGGTGGACATACAGGTGAGTTGTCTCTAAATTTCTACAACATTTTCTGGTATATCAAACGAAGATAATATATTGTTTTATATAGCACAAAATGTTTTAGAATTTAGAGACAATTCACTGTATGTTCTTCATGCTAAATAATATAATTAAATCTCATTAGAAAACAATGCATTATAAAAGTTATATATTGTTTTCGAATGAGAAGTACTTTTTGATCTGAGGTCATTTTGTGAATAAAAAATACAGAATATTTTCAGATATAATAAAAATAAACACATTCAGAACATGAAATAACCACAAAATTAATAATAAAAATAAACACAAAATTTGTGAGGGATGCAATCTGAGCTTACGCCCGAGGCAGCTTGACGGCCAATTGGCTAACGCTCTGGTGTTTGGTACCACAGGTTTCTGGTTCGAATACTGGTGGTGGCATGGTTGTTTGTTAGTGGTCGGAATCCATGTTAAACTGTAGGTCTCTTTATAATTAGCCTAAAAGTTTGCCAATATGACCATAGAGCGATAAACCAAACCTAACCTACAGACTTTCCTACGGACGGAGGTATATTTAGCACACCCTGCGCTTAACCGAGTTTCGGGTTTCCAGCAAAGAAGTGGAATACTTCCACGAATCTATAATTATCTGTCTTTAAATGTGCTAAATAGTGTATGTGTGTGGTGTTTTGTGCATGTGTTAATAAAGCTATGAGTTCTCCAAACTGCTCTTCAAGTATCTCAAACTAACTACATCCAATTACAATCTGGTTGTACAACCTGCAAACTATGAATTAATTTGTGAAATTTCGACTTCAGATACTTTTTTTTACTTGTTGTTTTACCTTCAGATGCCTTTTAGTATGGTGGTCTATTAAGCCTTCATGAACGACTAGGCTTTATTTTGTTGAGGCCTCCTACTTAAGATCCTACCTTAAAAATCCTGGTTGCTATATACTATATATATATCCTTTAATGCCTATTTTCATTAGCTAATTACTTTAACAATTCTGGAATGTTATTAATCTGTTAAACCAGGCGAAAAATCCATTACATCTTTTCCCAAAATAAAAATAATATAGACCTGAAAAAAAAAAGGCCACAGATAAAATGATAAAATTCTATTTTTGAAAAAAGACATAACGTTAGGGATAAAAAAACCCCAAAATAGATTTTAATTAAACTTAAAATGTTTCCTTAATCAGTAAATTGTTGAATGAGAAGCCCGATAATAAACTAGTCCAGAAACTGTAACAGAGAATCGCATTTTTAAAACGAGGTACATCTTTTTTTTTAGTTCGTGAAATCTTCCACTAAGAGTTCTTCAGTGGTAAATAAAAGAATGAAGTCTTTTATTTTTATTTTTTAAGGCTTTATGTCTGCGTTAAAGCATGTTGTTTTTGGAAAAATAGGGAAAAAAAAAGCTTTTTCAGACACAATGAGATTAAAAAGTTCTTGCAGGCTGTTTTTGACGTGAATTGACGTAGAATTGCTTGGGGCCACGAGAAAGAAACAGATTTATTTCAGTCGCTTTGCAAATTAAGAACAAGGAAATGTAATTCAGAGAAGAATCTTGCTGGAAAAAAAAATGCTACATGTCCGAGAAAATTGCTATTGGTTTCAATTTAGCTGGCTTTTACTAGAATTTTTTTTGCATGATAGACATACAAGTGAGTTTCATATACCGTTGTCTCTAAATTTCTAAAACATTTTGTGCTATATCAAACAAAGATAATATATTGTTCGATATAGCAAAAAATATTTTATGAATTTAGAGACAATTCACTTGTATGTTCATGCTTAAGTAATAACATTAAATCTCATTAGAAAACAATATATTATAAAAGTAATATACTGTCAAAATATTATAATATGTTAAATTATAACAAAATATTCTAATATGTTAAAATTTAATTAAATATTAAGATATAAATAATTAAATCTGATTCGCAAGTGCAGTTCACTCCATGGAAGGAGATTTTCAGAGTTCTCAAGTGTACGACGAATCTTTTTACCAGATCTGCGGCAGACTTTAATTATCATACGGCAAGATACACGAAACCTCGAAGGTCTCACTTTGTAATTAGGCGGAAACTCCAACCTATTCAGTCACTTTCAGAAAAAAGTTATCGACTCGTCGCAGAGCTCTTTCCTTTTTTTCACCAAAAACCTTCTTTTAAATTTGTCTTGAAGGAGGATGTCAAGCTTCCTTCACTTGTTATTGAGTAGACACTTCCTCAGCCCATGGTATATCAACCATCATGATGGAAAAACTCATGACGAATTCATATCCAGTCTGTAATTGTTTATACCTGTGAAGAGCGCACAGACAATCGCTAATTTCATGAGATCTCATTATGCATGACACTGAATATCTGCTGTCAGATTTGAGTGACAGGTTGCTCTCATTAGTACAAAAACACTAATTGCATGTAATATAATTATTTACAACACTGCTTATCTGCTGTCAGATTTGAGTGAGGGGATGTTATTATGTACTTGTCAAAGAATATACATTCCTCTCTCCTGGGAACTGAACGCTCTCTCGTAGAAAAAAATGGTAAAATACATATAAGAAAATAGTATATTCGGGATAATATGTTTAAAGAGTTAATTTGTATTTTATACACAAACGATTCTATGCAAACAATGAAAAAACTAATTTAGTCATTTGTATTGATGGAAATTTGACTATCAAAATAATATTTTTGTATAACATCATATATTTCAATCAACCTAAATTCTACACGTATCTATTTTCAGATAACATTCCTTTGGAATATTTCCCAAATAATTTCTGAAACCTATACGTCTTTTTATACGTCTCCCTCGAAAATCCCACTTCAATTTCTCAGTCGAATCCTCAAAATTCTAATTTCATAATTCAATCCTCTTTGTGTCTCGTGCAACGATATGCAAAATAATTTTTATTTTCCTTCAAAGAAGGCATTTTTCCTAACGTTGCAGCTGTACACAGAAAGAGCTCTCTGAGAGGGAAAAAAAGTGACGCAATTGGGGATCTTTTCTTCCCGCACGTTCGCGATACAGCAATCCATCATCCCAAACAGCTCTTTTGACACCCGAGAAATGAGTTTTTATGGCGATCATTTTTGCCCGAGAAGAACGCTTTCTTTTTTTCGCAACGATTAGGATTGGGCATGGAAGGATGAGCTATTGCCCATTTACCCGTGTTATGGTTAAAGCTCCCATTTGTGCTTCCTCCACGCTAAGGTTCATCGGATGTAATTTTTGCTGAATTCGTTTACTTTATTTGTGAGGATATACGTAATTTTGGGTCCTTCCACAATTAACTAACGTAACACCTACAATAAGAAAAACCATTTTATGAACAATTATTTTAAAAAATTGTACACTAAAATTGCTTTTTTATTTTTGTAATAGGTTCAGAAATCAAACCTTTTAAATTTTTTGCGAAAATTCAATGTGACCAACATAATATTTTTAATGTAATGTACTGGACCTAATGCCTATACGGCTTCAAGAGAAGAGGGTCACTTTCAGGTTAATTGGAACACTTTAATTTTTATTTACAAGCATTATATATAGGTACAGAATTCTGGGTTAATACAAATTATTATTACATAAAAAATGAAAATTAAATATAATTTGATTTATAAGTGCATTTCACTAAAGGACAGAAAATTTCAGAATTCTCGAGACATGTCCGAATCTATCTGACGAGCTCTGCAGCAGAATCTAAGTATCACATGGCGTGATACGAAACCACAAGGGGATAACTTTGTAAGCAATCGGAAACTCAGCTTGTTCAATCACATTTAAAAAAAAACACTTCTGTCTTCTCGTCAGAATATAATCTCTCCTTCTATCAAAATTTCTCTTTAAGAAAATCCATCAAGGGAGAGAAAGGGTGTCAGATTTCTCACTTCTCTTTCAGTGGTAGACATTTCTCTTGCCTATGTCTATCACCAATCACAATGCAGCAACTCATGTTTAGCCCATAATTCTGTAATTGCTTCTACCTGTGAAGATCTCAGACAATCGCTAAATTCATGAGGCCTCCTTATCCATGACATATATGTTATCAGATTTGAGTGACAAGTTGTTCTCATTGTTGCCAAAAACAGATTCCATATAATATAAATATTCACAGCACTGCTTATTTGCTTTTTAAAATTTGAGTGATAGATTGTTATTACGTACATGTCAAAAGAATATACATTTCCTCTCTCTCCTGTGAACGAAATGCTACAACTCTTCCCGATGAAAAATTGGTAAAATACATATAAGAAATGGTATATTCGGGATAATACTTTTTTAAGGATTAATTTGTCTTTTTCTGTTGTATACAAAAAGATTCTACGCAAGCAAAAATTTAGTTATCTGTATTGATGTAACATTTGATTATCAAAATAACATTTTGTTTAACAGCACTCTATTTCAATCATCACAAATTCTACGAGTATCTATTTCAAATAATATCCCTTTATGAATATTTCCCCAAAAGATATTTCATTCTCTTTCAAAAATCCCTTCAATTTCTCAGTCGAATCCTCAAAATTCTAATTTCATAATTCAATCCTCTTTGTGCCTCGTGCAACAGAGAAATGCAAAATAATTTTTTTCCTTAGTAGAAGAATAAAGGCATTTCCCCCTTGCGTTACAACTGCAAACAAAGAGCTCTCTGAGAGGGAAAAAAAGTGACGCAATTGGGGATCTTTTCTTCCACGTTCGCGATACAGCAATCCATCATCACAAAAGCTCTTTTGACACCCGAGAAATGAGTTTTTATGGCGATCATTTTGGCCGAGAAGAACGCTTTCTTTTGCGCTTGATTAGGATTGAGCATGGAGGCTGAGCTGTCGCCTATTTACCCATATTCCCGTAAAGCTGCCATTTTTGTGCTTCCTCGCTAAGGTTTATCGGATGAAATTTTTGCTGAATTCGTTTACTTTATTTGTAAGAATACCTAATTTTTAGGTTATTCCTCAATTAACTGAAGTAACATCTACAATAAACAAGTAATATCAAAAAAAAATTTTTTTTTTTTTAAAAGTCAACTCTAATTTTTTCACTATATTGCAGAAACTCCTTTACAAATAAAGTTGAAATTTTCCTATTACATCTGGCACCATCTATTATTAGATACATGCAACTTAAATCTAAAAAAAAAAAACTAAAATTAATTAATTAAATTAAATTAATGAATTAATATTTGCAAAAACTATATTAACATCAAGTGTCATCCACTACAAGTTCAAAAAATTGTATTTGAACTTGAGTGCATGAATAAAAATTATTTTATGAACGATTGAAAAGTTGAACAAGATATATATAGGAGAGTGTGAACTAATAGTAGGAATTCTATCAATAATTATTTTAAAAAAAAATTGTACACTAAAATTTCTTTCTGCTCTTATGATACGTTCAAAATCATTTTTCTTATCCACATGGTAGACAGCAACATCTATATCAAGTTCAAGAACCTATGTGGTCTCATGGAAGGAGTAAAGGGGCAGCTTCTGTTGTGATTTTGGTTTGTCGTTCTACGGTCATTTTATGTACACTTTAAGTTAATTAAACCGAATCTACAGTTTAACGTGGATTTCGAACGACTCACAAATATCCGTGCCACCTCCAGTATTCGAACCTGAAGCCTATGGCATCAAAGGTCAGAGCGTTGGTCATTTGGCCATCAGGCCTCTGTTGTGATTGAGCACTCGTAGGTAAAGTTCGACTTGGCTCTGTGTCTATGATGGGGGGCAGTGCCTTCCGGGATTACTTTTAGGGGAAGCTTCCGTCATTTCTCATTGGAGTAGACATTTCTCATCTTATGGGTCGATCTCCCATCACGATGAAACTACTCATCCGTATTCCATCTCTAATACGGAATGTTTGTTTTGACCTGAAGGTCGAGCAGACAATGACTAATTTCATGAGATCTCATTATTCACGACACTGAATATCTTTTATAAGATTTGATTGACATTTTGTTCTCATTAGTACAAAAATACTAATTGCATTTAATATAACTGCCCACAACATTGCTTGTCTTTTGTCAAATTTGAGTGATAGTATGTTGTTATTATGTACTTGCTAAAGAATATACATTCCTCTCTCCTGGGAATGGAATGCTACAACTCTTCCGTAGGAAAAGGCTACAATGCATATTAGAAATAGTATATTCGGAATCTTTTAAAGGATTAATTGGTTTTTCCTGTTATACACAAAGATTCGCTGCAAACAATTGAGAAAAATTTAGTTATCTGTATTGATGTAACATCTGATTATCAAAATAATATTTGTATTCAACATCATATATTTCAATCATCACAAATTCCACGAGTATCTGTTTCCAGATAATATTACCTTTATAATATTTCCCTCAAAGTTATTTCATTCGCTTTCGAATCCACTTCAATTTCTCAGTCGAATCCTCAAATTCTAATTTCATAATTCAATCCTCTTTGTGTGCCTCGTGCAACGAAATGCAAAATGATTTTTTTTACTCTCTTTCTTCTTCTACGAAGTAGAAGAAGAAAGGCATTTCCCTAACGTTGCAGCTGCGCACGAGTAAAGAGCCCTCTGAGAGGGGAAAAAAGTGATGCAATTGGGGATCTTTTCTTCCGCACGTTCGCGATACAGCAATCCATCATCCCAAACAGCTCTTTTGACACCCGAGAAATGAGTTTTTATGGCGATCATTTTGCCCGAGAAGAACGCTTTTTTTTTCAACTTGATTAGGATTGAGCATGGAGGGCTGAGCTATCGCCTATTTACCCATGTTCCCGTAAAGCTGCCATTTGTGCTTCCTCCACGCTAAGGTTTATCGGATGTAATTTTTGTCGAATTCCTTTACTTTATTTGTAAGGATACGTAATTTTGGGTCATTCCCCAATTAACTAACGTAACATTGTTATAGATGTTACGTTATAATTGTTGATAAAAAACGTTGATGTAAAATAATTGTTGATAACATTATTAAACATTAATAATGCTTTCAACAATTATTTTAAAAATTGTACTCTAAATTTGCTTTCTATTCTTGCAATAGGTACAGAAATAAAAATTGAAATTTTTGCGAAAATTGAATGTGACCAAGATAACATTCTTTGGTGTAATGTACTAAACCTAATGCTTATACTTGACCTATAACGGCTTCCAGATGGTTAATACAAATTATTATTTACATAAAAAATGAAAATTAAAGATAATTTGATTCAAAAGTGCAATTCAGTAAAAGGACAAAGATTTGCAGAGTTCTCGAGTCTACTTCGAATCTATTTCACCAACTCTGCGGAAAACCTTAATCATCACACGGTGTGATACCAATCAGTCCAGTGGTGTTAGCTTCCCTCATTTCTCAATGGAGTAGACACTTTCTCAACACATGGTAAAATTAAAGATAAAAATTAATTACACATGTGCAGTTCATTCCATTTGGATTCCATGGAGATTTTCAGAGTTTTCAAACCTACGTCGAATCTCAAAACATGTGGTCTGCTGCAGACCTTAACTATCACACGACGTGACACACCAAACGACAAAGGTCTTAATTTATAAACAGGCGGAAACTCCAGGCTGTTCAGTTACTTCCAGAAAAAAGAAAAACGACACTTCTTGTCGATTCGTCGCAGAGCTCTTTCCTTTCTTCTCCAAAAAACCTCCCTTTAAGAAAATCCATCTGAAGGGAGAAGATCTTAGCGTCCCCTCATTCTCTTGGAGTGGATACTTCCTCAGTCCATGTTTTTCACCAATTACGATGCAACAACTCATGATGTAGTCCATATGGTGTGTTTCTATCTGTGAAGGTCGCACAGACAATCGCTAATTTCATGAGATCTCGTTATCCATGATACCGAATACATATTATCAGAATTGAATGACAGGTTGCTCTCAGTATACAAATAATTGCATGCAGTATAAGTATCCACAACACTACTTATATCCTGTCAAATTTGAGTGATATGTTGTTATTATGCAGATGTAAAAAAGAATATATATTCCACTCTCTTGGGAACGAAATGTTACAACTCTTCCAGTGGGAAGAATGCTACAATGCATATAAGAAATAGTATATTCGGGATAATACGTTTAAAAGGTTAATTTGTCTTTTTCTGTAGTGTACAAATGATTCTGTGCAAACAAAAATTTAGTCATCTGTATTGATGTAACATTTGATTATGAAAATAACATTTATGTATAACATCATATATTTCAATCATCGCAAATTCTACAAGTATCTATTTCCAGATAACATTCCTTTTGAAACATTTTCTCCCAAAAGGTATTTCATTCCTTTACAAAATCCCCACATCAATTTCCCTGCCGAAACCTCAAAATTCTAATTTCATAATCAATCCTCTTTGTGCCTCGTGCAACGAAATGAAAAATAATTTTTTTTTCTTCGAAGAAGGCATTTTCCCTAACGTTACAGCTGCAAACAGAAAGAGCTCTCTGAGAGGGGAAAAAGTGACACGCAATTGGGGATCTTTTCTTCCGCACGTTCGCGATACAGCAATCCATCATCCCAAACAGCTTTCTTGACACCGAGAAATGAGTTTTTATGGCGATCTTTTTGCCCGAGAAGAACGCTTTCTTATTTGCGCAACGATTAGGATTGATCATGGAAGGCTGAGCTATCGCCTATTTAATCGTGTTACCGTTACCCGTAAAGCTCCTATTTGTGCTTCCTCCACGCTAATGTTTATCGGATGTAATTTTTGCTGAATTCGCTTACTTTATTTGTGAGGATACGTAATTTTGGGTCATTATGCAGTAATTATTATACAACAGAATAAGACATTGCTACAATGCACATATTTATAATAATTACAATAAGATTAAACATTTATAATAAGAATAACAATAAGATTAAACATTTATAATAAGAATAACAATAAGATTAAACATTTATAATAAGAATAACAATAAGATTAAACATTTATAATAAGAATAACAATAAGATTAAAACATTTATAATAAGAATAACAATAAGATTAAACATTTATAATAAGAATAACAATAAGATTAAACGTTTATAATAAGAATGACAATAAGATTACGTTACAATAAGAATGACAATAAGATTACACGTTTATAATAAGAATGACAATAATATTACACGTTTATAATAAGAATGACAATAAGATTGTACGTTTATAATAAGAATGACAATAAAAAAGGCATTTACATAAAAGACATTACAATAAAGAATTACATTAAGATTAAGTAGATCGGACAGTAGAGTTTTCTGACAAAATAAAACTGCCCATTCGAATTTTGGTGTCGTCCATCCCAGAGATAATAAATGCAGTCTACCCGGTTGTTTCCCAAAATCGTCTCAATTAATAAGATTAAACATCTACAATAAGACAATGTTATCAACACTTATTTTAAAAATTGCATGCTAAAATTGCTTTCTACTCTTATAATATTGTAATAAGTTCAGAAATCATAATTACTTTTTACTACTAAATTTTGCAAATCAATAAATTTAACAACCGTTAATCAGTTTGACAAATTGCTGCAAATGATAGTAGGAGGTAGATCAGATAGTTGTCTTCTGGAAAAATAAAACTGCCATCAGATTTTAGTGTCGCCCAGAGATAATAAATGCAGTCTACCCGGCTGTTTCACAAAATCATCACTTTAAAACTGTTTGCGTGTGAGGTATATATTTTTAATTCTAAAAATAAAAGACGTTTACGAAGTAACGAAACGAATACTTACCATGCTACTAAGCCTTAACTTAAAATCTTTACCGTTTAAACTGTTTGCGTGAAAAGTATATTCTTGTTGCTAAAATGAAAGACACGTACGTTGTAACGAAACAAATACTTTCCATGTTACCAGACATAGTCACCGAATATAAATCTTTAGATACCGTGGTAGATGTCTTTGAGGTCAATTACCCACCAGAGTTCCTAAACTCACTTCACCCTGCTTCATTGTCATCGTATCGTCTTTTACTTATAGAGAGGGATGCCTAATAATTTTACTCAGTAACCTTGATCTTCCAAAACTTTGCAATGGCATAAAGTTGTGTGTAAGGAAGATACTGGTCTATGTGGATGAAGTGACTATAATAGAAGATAAGACAGAGAAAGAATTTTTTTATTTCATGGGTTACACTCATTCCAACGGATCTCCCTTTATGAGATTGCCTTTTCTACTGAGATCAACAAGTACAGGGTCAGTCTGTTAAGTACTACCGAGGGAATGGTTGAAATCGCCATGTTTTTCTAGTGGATGGCTTTTTGTTTTTTACTGGAGGATGGATTCTTGCAAAAAGTTTCTTTATTCTTGCACTTGAGGTGAAACTAAATTGTTGTATATAACCAAGTTTTGAGTTAAATTAACATTGCAGTGATAAAGGGGATGGGACAGGAAAGACTGTTTCTTTTCAGCAGAACTTTGCTCCCTCTCACATGTAACCTTACACCATCCAAGAGTGGCTGACTGGAATTTTCCTGATGATGTGACAGCAAATCATACGGCATCCTAGCTTTTTTCGTGTTTTGAACCATCTAAAATAAAAAAAAAAAGAAAAAAAAAAAGCTGCGACTGCGGGCGTTTTGGCTAACATGAGTAAGAGGATGACCTAATCCGGGCATGCAATCGTTTATGAAATCGCACCGAAGCCTTTATCGAGTTGAAGGATTTTATTGAGTAAGGTTTTTGCTATACAAATGTAAAATCCCGTTTATCAAATTTCGTGGTAACAATTTTTTTAGTAAAGATATTTGTTTCTTCAAATTATCATTTTCTTCTCATATGCCACAAGCACCCTGGATATGCTTCCATATGAATTTTGAAGTTCTAATTATAAAAACATAGAGCATGAATCTAGGATCTTTACTTAGTATGACAAGTGGAGATCCTGAGTTTTTTCTCCCCCTATTTTCAAATGACTGACGTAGTATTTGCGCTATGATGCAACATTTTTTTTAAAATTTTCTCCAAAAACAGTCTGTTTATAGATAGGGTTATTCAGTAGAATTTTTGTATATGTTTATTACTATTTATTATTTTTATTAAAGTACTATTTTTATTTGAACGTGGATTTTGATATGCAATTTACTCAGTTTTAACTGGAAATCCTGTAGTTTAATTATTTAAGATACACAAAAAAAAGATATAACATTATCTGTAACGGCAACCAGAACTTAATTAATTATTGATATTAACTTAGTAGAAAGTGATATTTTCCCCCTGAATTCATAATTTGTGTAATGGAGTTTCTTAAAAGGACCGGCATGTATATTTTAATGTGACAATTTTCTTGCAAATTTTTATGGTAAAAATAATTAGAAAGAAAAGATCTTAAAATTTCACTTATTTAGTAATGTATGTAATACAGAGTTTTATGGAGATATTTTTCATATTATTGAAAATAAAAGTACTTTTTAATCAGAAAAGAAATCAATTATTAAAAATTTTAATATTTTTGTTTAACACGTATAATATTTGGAATAGAAAAAAAGGTAAAACAATAAAAAAATCTTTGTATTATAAGTTAAACAAAATAAATATAACAACTTACATGAAAAATTTAAAAGATCTATATTGAATTTGTAACCATAATTTATTTTTCCTAAATATAATTATTTTAAAATGAATAGAAGCAAAACAAAAATCAGTGTATGGCAAAGAGAAAAAATATAATTTACTTGAATAAAAGTATTAGTAATTTTCGCAAGTAAATAAAATTTCTAAAACACCAAATGATTAAAAAAATGCACGCAACGCTCATTTTACAATAGCGCAGGCTTCTATAGAATAATAATCAACATTTCGCACGTAAACTCAAAGTAGGAGGTGACATTCAATTTACAAAATCATATTCGCCAAAATCTCGCAGGTGAACAAACAACGCCTTGTTTACTTTGCCCCAAATCTCTTAAGCGGTCTTTTAATATGATGCTTATGTATATCGACGACAATAATGTCAACTAACATTAATAGTGCAGTCATATAAATATTGTGTAGTATACCCTCAATTGTTTACTTTATGTTTCCATAGAAAGTCTGTCGACCATTGAGGTCTAGATTATATGAAAGCGCGTATATAAATATTTGCAATGTATGATATAAGATATGAATATTGAGACAGCTGATGAATTATGATATAAATAGAATACAAACTTTTTTCGTATTATTAAAATTGGATGCTTTTTATACATTTAATTTTTTTTTTAATCTTAGTGGTATTATTTTTAGTGTATAAGTCTTGGTAAACTTCATGTATAAATGAAAATTTTTTTTGTTAATGATTAAAACTAATTTAACGATTAAAAAGAACATTGTTTAATAATTTAAAAGATTATTCTAATGCAATTTATTAATTTAAAGATTATGTTAATGTAGAAGATTATTATTCTTCATCGCTCATCACGATTGGCGCAGCAACCCTATGGTGGGCTAAGGCCGTCTGCCTACTGGCAGGTTTCGAAACATGAGATGTTTTATTTTACAGGGTAGGTTTGGCCAGCCCTTCGTCAACGCTCAACAGCCTTGTTAGACGGACTGAAGGCGTTGGGAAACTGTTTCTTTATCTATAGTTTAAGCCAAGATCACTACAGTTTAAAGTGGATTTCGAACCCCTACAAACCAATCAATTTCACTGCCGGGACTTGAACTCGAAGAACCTGTGGTACCGTGCGGCGGAGCGCTGATCACTCGGCCATTAAGGTACCAAAAAGATTATTATTAGTGATTATAAATTATTTTGTCATAATTAAAAGGATTAGGAACCTGATGTTTGAATGACTTTATAGCCCAGGAAGCTCGATGCAACGGTTTTGGGTTCGAGTCAGGCGTTGCCGTGGATGTTTGTAGTGACTCGGAATCCAAATTTAAACCGTAATTCCCGGTGTAATATGACTGTTACGAAATCTTCCGGGTTGATGGATGGTCTGGGTCCACCATGGGGCTGTTACGCCACCGATGATGATGATGATAATTCATAAATTTTGAGTAACACCAGTTTTCCTTGCTATGGGCCCTGCATGTATATTTTTAATGTGACAATTTTTGTTGTGAAGTTTTTAGTAATCAGTACTTATTTTTTTTGCTAAAAATAATTTAAATTTGAAAAAAATTTAAAATTTCACTTATTTAATCAGTAACGTATGCAAGAGTTTTACGGAAATATTTTTCGAATTATTAAAAAAAAAAAAGTACTGTTATTTCATAAAACAAGTAATATATTTTTTTTAAAGTCAATTCCTACTTTTTTTCACTCTATTGCAGAAAGTCATTTTATAAATAATTTTCATTAATTTTTTAAGTTTATCTGGCGCCATCTATGGGTAGACATATGCAACTTAAATCTGAAAAAAAATAAAATTAATTAATTAAATTTAATGAATGAATTAATTAATATTTGAAAAAACTGTATTGACATCCAGTTTGCCATCCACCACAAGTTAAAAAAAAAATGTATTTGAACTTGAGTAGTTGAATAAAAAGTAACGATTGAAAATTTGAACAAGATATATATAGGAGAGTGTGTCAGCTAATAGAAGGAATTGAAAAATTTATTTACTGAAATTTTAATATTTTTGTTGAATACTTATAATAATTGGAATAGAAAAAAGTAAAATAATAAAAATCTTTGTTATATATATCTTGTCTAACTTATAATACAATTTGCATGAAAGAATAAAACGGCTACGTTAAATTTGTGACCTTAATCTATTTTTCTAAAAATAATTATTTTATAATGAATAGAAGCAAGACAAAATGCTAGTATTGTAAAGAAAAAAAAAATTAATTTACTAGAATAAATTTTTGCTTTTTTTGCAAGTAAATAAATTTTCAACCCCACAAAATGATTAAAAATGCACATAACACAAAAACAAATCCATTTTACAACATCCTACCTTCTAGAGAAATAATCAACCAATTTCGCATGTAAACTTCAAGAGTAGGAAAGATTCAATTTGCAAAATATCTTGCCGAAATCTCGCAGGTGAAAACAAACAACGCCTTGTTTATTTTTCCCCGAATCTCATAAAGCGATTCTTTTAATATGCAGCTTATATATCGACGATATTAAATGTCAACCAAGATTAATAGCGTAGTCCTTTAAATATTGTAGTATACGCTCCAATTGTTTACTTCATGTTTACATAGAAAAGTCTGTCGACCATTTAATGGAGTGTATTGAAAGCGCGTATATAAATATTTGCATGTTTGATATGAATTTTGACGCAGCTGTTGTATTATAATATTAGTAGAATGCGAACTAAATGGGTTTTTTTTCTTATTAAAATGTCATGTTTTTATCCATTCAATTTGTTTTTTTTTGAATCTTAGTGGTATTATAACTTAGTCTGGTGTGAGTCTTGGTAAACTTCAAAGAATGAATGAAAATTTATTGGTTAATTATTAGAATTTTATTTAATGATTAAAAATAATGTTGTTCAATAAATTAAAAGATTATACTAATGCAATTAATTAATTTGAAGATTATGTTAATTTAAAAGATTATTATTCATCATCATCATGATTGGCGCAGCAGTCTCATGGTGGGCCAAGAGTGTCGGCCTACTGGCAGATTTCGGGACATGAGATGTCTAATTTTATAGGGTAGGTTTGTCAGCCTTACACCCAACGATCTACAGCCATGTTAGACTGGGACGTGAGGGTTAAAGTGGATTCCGATACACTACAAACATCCATGTCACCGCCGGAACTCGAACCTGAGACCTGTGGTATCGAGCGACAGAGCACTAGCCACTCGGCCATTCAGGTCCCAAAGATTATTATTATTAGTGACTATCACTCAGGCGCTCGACGCCACAGGTTTTCTGTTCGTCTTCGGGCGCTGCCATGGATGTTTGCAGCGATTCGGAATCCATTTGAAACCGTTGGACCCGGTGTAATATGACTGTTTCGAAATCTGCCGGTCGGTTGACGGTCTGGGCCCACCGTGGGGCTGTTGTGTCAATGACGATGATAATAATTAAAAATTTTGAGTAATTGAGTTTCCTTAAAGGTCCCTTTATGTATATTTTAATGTGATAATTTTTCTTGTAAATTTTTAGTAGTTAGTACTTATTTTCTTTGGTAAAAAAATAGTTTGAAATGAAAAGAACTTAAAATTTCCTTTATTTAATCAGTAACGCGTGCAAGAGTTTTATGCAGGTATTTTTCAAATTATAGAAAATATAAATACTATTATTTCAGAAAAAAATAACTTATTTACTAAAATTTCTTGTTGTTTCTTATCCTACATGAGTAGACAGAAATATCTAGACCAAGTCAATCCGCGTGGTCTCACGAAAGGAGGGCAAGGGGGCTAGCTTCTGCTGCACTGGGTAGACGTAGGTAGAAGTCTGAGTTGACTCCGCGGCGCTGACTTTTTAAGGAGTTGTCAGCCTTACGCCCAACGCTCTACAGTCATATTAGCTCGGGACCTACGACTTAAAGTGAATTCCAAATTACTACTGGCAATATCCATGGCAAAGTCCGGACTCGAAATCGAAACCTGGGGGCACCAAACTTCAAAGATCTAGTCCCTCAGGTATTTGGCCTATTTACTAAAATTTTAATGCTTTTTTTTTCTTTAATATATTTTATTTTTTCAATGGAATAGAAAAAAAAAAAAAAAAAAAGACAAAGCAATAAAAAAAAATCTTTGTATTATAAGTTAGACAAGATAAATATAACAATTTACATAAAAGAGCTATATTGAATTTGTGAACCATAATTTATTTTTCTAAATATAATTATTTTAACATGAATAGAAGCAAAACAAAATTCGTGTATTGCAAAGAAAAAATCTAGTTTATTTGAATAAAAATATTATTAATTTTTGCAAGTAAATAAATTTTCTACCACACAAAATAATTATAAAAAATGCACATAACATAAAAACAAACACATTTTGCAATATCAAGGCTTCTATATATTAATAATCAACACATTTCGCATGTAAACTCAAAGAGTAGAAAAGATTCAATTTGCAAAATCATCTTTGCCGAAATCTTGCAGGTGAACAAACAACGCCTTCTTTATTTTGCCCTAAATCACATAAAGGGAATCTTTTAATATGATGCTTATATATCGTCGATATTAAATGTCAACTAAGATGAATAGTGTAGTCACATAAATATTGTACAATACCCTCCAATTATTTACTTTATGTTTACATAGAAAATCTGTCCACCATTTAATGGAGTATATTAAAAGCGTGTATATAAATATTTGCATGTCTGATATGAGATACGAATTTCGAGGCCTCTGATGTATTATAATATTAGTAAAATACAAATTTTGTTGTTACTAAAATTGGATGATTTTATCCATTCAATTTGTTTTTTGAATTTTAGTGGCATTGTGTCTTAGTGTATGAGTTTTGGTAAACTTCGAAGAATGAATGACAATTTTATTCGTCAATAATTAAAATTTTTACTTAAAGGTTAAAAGAATATTGTTTAATAATTTAAAAGATTATGCTAATGAAGTTAATTAATTTCAAGATTATTCTATTAATTTAAAAGATTATTATGAATTATTACATACAAATTAAAACTATTTTGTAATAATTAAAATGATTATAACGCCTGATGCCCGAGTGACTATCGCTCAGGCACTCGATGCCACAGGTTTGGGGTTCGAGTCCCGACGGTGCCATGGATGATTATAGTGGTTCGAAATCCACCCTAAACCGTAGGTCCAGGCATAATACGACTACTACACTACACTACATCACACCACACAACATCACTGTGTCTAGGGGTCCGAATGGCCGAGTGGCTAGCGCTCTTGCGCTCGGTGCCACAGGTTTCGGGTTCGAGTCATGATGTGCCATGGGTGTTTGTGAATGGTTTGGAATCCACTTTAAACTGTAGGTCCCCTGTCTGTTTAGCCTAAAGTGTGCAAAAGATGACCGTCAGTGACAAACCAAACCAATCCCTGTGTCAAGAGCTGAGTTGCCCCAATACAGTTTGGGAATGATGTGGGTGAGAAGTGTGATTGGGATCTGTGACATTTACAATCATTTGATCTACGGCTCAAAATGGACTCCGAAAACCTACAAATAAATATCAATGGCACCGCTGGGACTCGAACAAAACTGGGGCGCCAAGTTTCAGAGCTCTGAGTCACTATGCCATCAGGCCCATTTACTAAAATTTTAATATAATTTTAATACGTATAATTGAAATAGAAAAAAAGACACAATAAAAAAAAAAACCTTTTGTATTAGTTACACCATAATTTTTTTTTTTTCTAAATATAATTTTTTTTAAATGAATAGAAGCAAAACAAAATCAGTGTATTGTAAAGAAAAATCTAATTTACTGAATAAAAATATTTAGCATTAATTTCTGCAGTAAATAAATTTTCTACTACACAAAAAATGATTAAAAAAAATACGCATAACAAAAAACAAACGCATTTAACTACTATATCACGACGTCTATAGAATAATAATCAACACATATTTCGTATGTAAACTCAAAGAGTTAGGAGACATTCAATTTGCAAAAATCACCTTTGTCGAAATCTCGCAGGTGAACAAACGACGCTTTTGTTTACTTTGCCCCAAATCTCATAAAGCGATTCTTTTAATAATGCTGCTTATCTATCGACGATATTAAATGTCGACCAAGATTAATAGTGTAGTCATATAAATATTGTGTTATACCCTCCAATTGTTTACTTTATGTTTCCATAGTAAAGTCTGTTGACCATTGAATGAAGTGTATTGAAAGCGCCTGTATAAATATTTGCATGTTTGATATGAGATAGAATTTTAAGGCAGTTGATGTATTATAATATTAGTAGAATACAAAATAAATGTTTTTTTTTTTCTTATTAAAATTGGATGCTTTTCATCCATTCAATTCTTTTTTGAATCTTAGTGTATGCGTGTTGGTAAACTTCAAAAGAACGAATGAAAAATTTATTCGTTAATAACTAAAATTTATTTAACGATTAAAAAGAATATTGTTCAATAATTTAAAATATTCTTTTAATGTAGTTAATTAATTTAAAATTATTTTATTAATTGAAAAGTTTATTATTAATTATTAAAAATTATTTGGTAATTCAAAAGATTATGGGACCTGATGATTGTGTGTCTAGCGCTGGGTGTTCGGTACCACAGGTTTCGTGTTTGAGTCCAGCGAGTGACATGCATGTTTGTAATGGCTCGGAACCCACCTTAAAGTGTAAATCTGGGTATTAATATGACTATTATTGCATCATACAATATCACTGTGTTGACCCTATACAAGTTTGGGAATGATATAGGTGACGAGTCTGATTGGGCTCTGTGACGCTCTACAGGCATAGGAGACCGGGACCTACGGCGGAAAGGATTCCGAACCCTGCAAACATCCATGGCACAGTCAGGATTTGAACCTGAAACCTGCGGCATCGAGCACCAGAGCTCTAGACACTTTTGCCATTCAGAGGGCTGACAATCCTACCGTGTAAAAAAAAAACATCTCATGTTTCGGAATATGCCAGCAAAGATGTCGGCCTTGGCCCACCATGGGACTGTTGCGCCATTGAAGAAGGAGAAAATGATTATTCGATTTCAGTTGCGTTAAAATTCTGTATTTCTTGAAAGAAATAAAAAAAAAAATGAAAGGAAAATATCACCATTTAACTTGACAAATAAACCAACTGAGGTGGATACAAAGAGAAACAACAAAGAAAAATTTATTTTTGCTTTTTATTTACTGTTTTCTTTTTGTATCGTGTAATACTACTGCTTGAAGATCTTACTAGGCTTTGAAAGGTTAGGAACATTACCAGAATCAACGTCTATGACGTTTTGCTTTTTATTTGTTGTTGTTTTTCAATTCCTTCCATTAGCTCACACTCTTTATATATATCTTTGTTCAAATTTTTCAATCCTTAATAAAATACTTTTTATTCATCCACTCAAGTTCAAATACATTTTTTTGAACTTGTAGTGGATGACACTGGATGTTAATACAGTTTTTTTCAAAGATTAATTCAGTAATTAAATTTAATTAATTTTAGTTTGTTTAGATTTAAGTTGCATATATCTAACAATAGATGGCACCAGATAAACTTATAATAATTTTCATTCATTTTTTAGTAAGCTTTCTGCAATATAGTAGAAAAAAAAAAAAAGTAGATTGACATTTCAAAATTTTTTTTTTTATATACTTGTTTGATTTCAAGTTTACATATATCTACCAATAGTGATAACCAGATAAACTTAAAAACCTGAATGAAAGTACTTATAAAAGGAGTTTCTGCAATATAGTGAAAGAAAAAGTAGGGAAATGACTTAAAATTTTTTTTTTTATATGCGTGTTTTATCATGCATTGATTTCTGCTTGCAGGTCGTACTAGTCTTTGCTCGCTAGTCTTTGAAGAGTTGCAAACATTCCCAGAATCTGCCTCTGGGACTTTTGTATTCTTTAATCCTCTTATATACAGGGACTTTACAACCTTAACGTGCCCATACCTGACGTAAAAAATGTGAAACTTTTTTGTAAAAGGTAAATCTGTTGATGAAATGTGTAAGATTAGGCATCGACTTGTATCAGACTGAAGTTAACGGAAATTTTGAAACAACTTTTTAATAGTTTAGATTTTGAAAATAATTTTCAATGTGAATTTTTGAGCTATGCTTTAGTTGCTAAATCTTCATTCATAAAACGATATCAATGTTTCTTATTTAAAATGTATTATGTTCTTAGCTTTCATATAATGTCTTAAATTATTTTTAAATTTTATCTGAAATTATTTTTTAAAGTTATCTGACATTTTGAAATAACTTTTATGATTTTCGATTTTGTAATAATTTTCAATGCAAATTTTTGTGCTGTGCTTTATTTGCAAAAACCTTAATTTATAAGGAGAGACAATATCAGTGTTTTTCTCATTCATCATATACATGTGGATATATTAAGTTTTTAAAGATAAATGTTACTTTTCTGAAACTGTTGTAAGATTTTTTAGTATTTTTACACAATTTAAAAATTGAATACAGTAATTTTTTTTTTAATAATTAGAATATTAGCAGGGAAAAAAAAAGCCATATAAAATTTCTTGAAGTACCTCTAATCAAACCACTGATTAATTAAATTACTTCATTTATTAGTTTTATTTTTATTATATTTTATCTGAAAGAAAATGGAATTTTGTGTTTTCTAATTAAAATAATTAATTATTTTGCAAAAAATTTTACGACAGTTATCTTAATAATTAAACCATTAAAAATTTAAGATATGCAGGATTTAATGAAATTTAAGGAAGTTATTAATTGATTTGATTAAAAAAAAAAAAAAGGAATTCAATTGAATCGATTTTTTTTTAAGTTCAGTTCAGTTCCGTTCAATTCGAATGCTCACATTAATTCGAATAGAAAAACATTCGAAAAAAAAAAAAATGTAAACTTCTCTTATTGACTGCTTTCGTACTATTTAAATCCTGTTAAAGACAAAACAGATAATTTCACTCTTTCTTAATCCTATGCCATTTTATTTCTTTTATTTATTTCATCGTCTTAAAACTCAATCGAATAAGCGAGTTAATCTTAATGCGCTGCCGCCAGTAAAAGTGGTTCCTCGTGCTTTATGAACCTTTTAAGCGACTTTGAGTCCATTATCCTCAAAGCAAGGTTCTTGTCATTTGAAATTCGGGAAGCTCTAACACGAAAGCTACATTACGGAATAATGAATTACGTATTTGATTGCTTGTTTACCCCCGCTATCTTTAAAAAGATCTGGGAAGTTTACCCCGGGCGCTACGTCAGTGTTTCCCATTTAAAATTTATTATGTTCTTAGCCATCATGTACAATGTCTTAAGTTAATTTATGAGGTAAGTAGCTTACTTTTTTGAAACTGTTGTAAAAGCTTTTACATAATTTAAAAAATTGGATGTAGTAATTTTTTTTGGTTTATTTCAATTCTTAGTAATCGGCTTTACCCTCTCTAATAGAGCTGTTATCAAATGCCATTAATTTGGATTAAATTCGAGGTTCCTTTGTCACTACAACACAGCAGATTCCCAAGCGTTGCCTAGGATTCAACCATTTGAAGAAGGAAACGCTACATTGCAACTACATTTCTTATTCATTGGGCGGCCTGATGGTCAATTGGCTAATCTCTGGCATTTGGTACTACAGGCTTCAGGTTCGAATCCTAGGTAATGCCATGGATGTTTCTTAATGGTTTGGGAATTCATGGTAAACTGTAGGTCCTGGTCTAATTTAGCTTAAAATAAAAAAAAAATGACCGTAGAGGACAAAACTAAATGAAATCTTCGTTTTTCGTAATAGTCTCGTGATAGGCCAATGCCGACTGTATACTGGCGGCAGATTTCGAGATAGATTTACTGGGTAATCGGCTTTATATTACTATTTGTTCAGACTGTAACCATATTTAGATTCTTTATGTAATATTTCGTTCTTCGTAAGAGGGCGCCTTTCAATTCGTCAAGCGTTTTTCTTCATGTATCGTTTCTTAGTTGAGTAATAAATTTCGTTTAAGAACGTTGTATTTTTCTTTTCATCTTCACCCTGTTACCCTTTCTAGTGGAGCTGTCATCTAATACCACCTATTCTGATTAAATTTGAGATCCTTTTTCGTTTACAACAGTGCAGGTTCAGCGTTTCCTAGGATTCATCTAAATGAAGAAGGAAACGCTACATTCACTACATTTCTTCTACTTCTTCTTCGTTGGGCGCCCTGATGTCCACATGGCTAACGCTTTGGCCTTTGGTACCACAGGCGTCGGGTTCGAATTCTGGCAATGTCATGGATGTTTGTTGGTGGCTCAAACACCATTAAACAGCAGGTCTTAGTCTATCTTGCCCAAAGTATGCAGAAAATGACAGTAGAGCGACAAACCAAACCAATCTACTTCTTCATTGGCGCTACATCCCCATGGTGGGCCAAGGCCGTCTGCTTATTAGTTCCTTTTTATTGTATTTTATCTGAAAGAAAAATGAAATTTTGTTTTTTTTTCTAATTAAATCTACCAATGATTTTGCAAAAAAAAAAAAAAAAACATTCATAATTTAAATCTTAATGATTAAATCATTAAAAAAATTTATATCTAGCAGGATTTAATGAAATGTAAAGAAAATTATTAAATGATTCGATTAAAAAAAAGTAATTCAACTTAAAGATTAGTTCAGTTTTTGTTCAATTCGAATGCTCACAATAATTCAGTAGAAAAGCATATGAAATAAAAATTCTAAACTTCCTTATTGACTGCTTTCTTTATATTTAAATCCCTGTTAAAAGACAAAAAGAGATAAATTTTAAATTTTTCTAATCCTGTGCCATTTTCTTTTTTTTTGTATTTATTTCATCGTCTTAGACTCATCGAATAATCGAGTTAATCTAATGCGCTGCTGCTGCAAAGGGTCTTTTGTGCTTTATGAACCTTTTAAAAGCGACTTTAAGCCCATTATCTTCAAGCAAGGTTCTTGCCATTTTGAAATTCGGAAGCTCTAACACGAAAGCTGCATTACGGAATGATGAATTGCGTAATTGATTTATATTTACCCCGATATCTTGAAAAGATCTGGGAAGTTTACCCCAGGCGCTAACTCAGTGTTTCTCATTTAAAATGTATTATGTTCTTAGCTTTCATATACAATGTCTCAAATTATTTTAAAGGATTATTATTTATTATTTTGAAATTGCTGTACAGAGCTTTTATTATATTTATATAATTTAAAATTGAATATGGTAATTTTTAGTTTATTTTGAATACTTAGTAATCGGATTTACCCTTTCTAATAGAGTTGTTATCTAATGCCACTAATTTAGATTAAATTTGAGACAGTGCAGATTCAGCGTTACCTAGGATTCAAACGCATGAAGAAGGAAACTTTTACATTGCAGCTACATTTCTTCTTCTTCGTCGGACGGCCTGATGGCCAATTGGCTAGCGATCTGGCCATTGGTACCATAAGGTTTCAGGTTTGAATCCTGGCGGTGGCATGGATGTTTGTTGGTGATTCGGAATCGACATCAAACTAGCCCCCTGTCTAATAAGCCTAAATTGTGCACAAAATGACCCTAGAGAGACAAACCAAACCAATATACTTCTTCATTGGCACTACAGTCCCATGGAGGATCAAGGTCGACTATCTAATGGCAGATTTCGAGACTAGAAATGGTTTCTTTTTTTTACAGGGTAGGATTGCCAACCCAAAAGCCCAACAGTCTTATTAGACCTACGGTTTAAAGGGAACTCGAAACTACAAGCGACCATGGCATCGTCGGGAACTTAAACCGTGTGACACTGACAACTAGAGCTCTAGTCGCTTGGCCATTAGGCTTTTTCATGAGTTTAAATTTTGAAATAATTTTCAATGTGAATTTTTGGGCTAAGTTTTTAATTGAAAAAATTATTTTCATAAGATACGTATTTTCTAAATAATTAATAATATTAATGAATAAAAATAGAAAAAAACTAATATGAAATTTCATGCAGTACCTCTAATCAAAAAAAAAAGTTATTAATTGTATTACTTCATATATTAGTTTCTTTTAAAGTATTTTTTTCTGAAGAAAAAATGAAATTTTGTTTTTTCTAATTAAATCTATTTATGATTTTGCAAAAAAAAAAATGTTGCAACTAGTTTCCTAATGATTAAAGCATTAAAAAAAATTAAATGCAAGATTTAATAAAATTTAATAAAATTATTAAATGATTCGATTAAAACAAAAGGAATTCAATTTAATGATTTTTTTGAAGTTCAGTTCAATTCAATTCGAATGCTGGAGTATAAAAAGCATTCAAATAAAAAAAAAAAGAAAGAAAGTAAACTTCTCTTATAGACTGCTTTCATAATATTTAAATCCCGTTAAAAGACAAAGATAAATTTTCAATTTTCTTAATACTATGCTATTTTTTTAAAAAATATTTATTTCATCGTCTTAAAGACTCATCGAATAATCGAGTTAATCTAATGCGCTGCCGCTGCAAAGGATCTTTGTGCTTTATTAACCTTTTTAAGCGACTTTGAGTCCATTATCGTCAAAGCAAGGTTCTTGTCATTTGAAATTCGGGAGCTCTAACACGAAAGCTACATTACGGAATGATGAATTGCGTAATTGATTGCTTGTTTACGCCCGCTATCTTGAAAGATCTGGGAAGTTTATCCCGCTCGCTAAGTCAGTGTTTCTCTTTTGAAATGTATTATGTTCTTAGCCATCGTATACAATGTCTTAAATTATTTTAAAATGTAAGTAGCTTACTTTTTGAAACTGTTGCAATAACTTTTACATAATTGAAAATTGAATAGGGTAATTTTGGTTTTATTTCGAATTCTTATTAATCGGCTTTTATTTTACCATTATCCTTTCTTGTAGAGCTGTCATCTAATACCACTTATTCCGATTAAATTTGAGATTCTTTTCCACTACAACAGTGCAGATTCAGCGTTTCCTAAGTTCAACTACATGTAAAGTGAAAATCTGATTTGCAACTACATTTCTTCTACTTCTTCGTGGCCTGATGGCCAATGGACTAGCAGCACTCTGGCCTTTGGTACTACAGGTTTCAAGTTCAAATCAAGCGATAGCATAGATGTTTGTAAGTAGTTGGAAATCCACGTTAAACTGTAGGCCCTGGTCTAATTAGCCTGAAGTACATAAAATGACCGTAGAGCAACATCCAAATCTACTTCATTGGCGCAACAGCATCATGATGGGCCAAGAATCGTCTGTATACTGGCAGATTTTTGAGGCAGGATATATATATTTTTACGGTGTAAAAAATATTTATGGTGTGTATGTCTAGTTGTCATTGTTCTGCAGTGCGGGATGACTGTGCGGGAAGTCTGTGACTTGCTTCCGTGTCGCTAATGAAGGAGAACAGTACCTTCAGGGAGGACTTTTAGGGGTACTACCCCTCATTTTACGTATCGTATGGAAGAAAACCCGGAAAACTCCCGCAGATAGTCCGACTAACGAGACAAGATGCTGAACATCCCCAAACGCCATCAAGTCGTCTTTTGAAACAGTGTCTACAACATAGCTACTAGCAAGATAGAACCTCAGACATAATGCTCACCAGCAACGCATGTTTGCCATTGAGCCACGAGTAGGGCAAAAAATATTCAAAAGAATTAAACAATATTTAAAAAAAATTATTTTTGTATTTCCTGAATTGTTGACTTTGAATGCCAGTTACTTTAACAAAAGTCCATTCGTAGTTGAAAGGGCAGAAATGTAGCAAAGTCGGCGTTACCCAGGGTGAAATAAGGGCTCCTGCTACGCTGCATCCATATCGGGATACACCAGTTTTCTACAAACATCTCGACGTGGAACCCTCTTGCACGATCCCAATGCAATTATAATCGGATTATTCGTTTTGTTTGGTCTGTCGCTCTGCTGTCATTTTGTGCACACTTTAGGTTAAATAGACCGGGACCTACATTTTAATGTGGATTCCGATCCAGCAGCAAACATCCATGCCACTGCCAGGATTCGAACTTAAAACCTGTGGTACCAACGGCCAGAGCGCCAGCCAGGTGGCCCTCAGGCTGCATAATCTGGATTACAGATTAACATATTTTCTAGGATTAGTACGGGGAAGTGGGTTTCTCAGGTTCGAATATGTCTATTTAGGTTCCAAACCCAACATTCTATCCAGTAGGGCCAGAACGGCCAGTGGCTAGCGCTCTGGCGCTCGGTACCACAGGTTTCGGGTTCGAGTCCCGGGTGTCATTGAATGTTTGTAGTGGTTCGGAATCCCCTTTAAGCCGTAGGTCCGGGTCTAATAGGATCATAGAGCGTTGCAGGGCATTGTAACTCCGCGTCTGTGGCTTATCTTCAAATTATATGCGCCCCCTAGGTAATGCAAAGTGAGTAAAAGTCTGTGAAGCGTTTGCCTTAAGGCATCTGAAGACAACTGTCTAAGTGTTTGCCATCTGCATTAGCAGAAAAAAAAAAATACCGGGACCTAAAGTTTAACGTGGATTCCGGACCAACAACTAAACATTCATGCCACCTCCAGAATTCGAAACTGAAGCCTGTGGTACCAACGGCCAGAGCGCCAGTCAATTACCTATCGAGGCTGCATAATCTGGATTACAGTTCAACATGCCTTCTAAAGGGAGATGAGTTTTCTCAGGTTTCGAATATGTCTCTTTAGGTTCCAAAACCCAACGTTCTATCCAGTAGATTGCTTCCAGTTAAATAAAATAAAATTCGATTGGGCACTATAAACTGGTACTTGGACCACTTTTTCTCCAAACGGTACCAGCGGTAAAAGTCAGGTCAATTCTTTATCGGCTCCAGAGATCGAAGGTCAGGACAGGAAAGTCGCCGGATTTAGAAAGGGAAGGCCTGGAGGGCGCTGTTGGCTCTGCAAATCTGTAGTAAATGGGCTCGCTTAGTTCTCTGGAATTGCAGCATTTTCTTGAGAAGCTTTTAAAGTATTGCTTTGTTTTCTGCTTTTAAAAAATACTGCATCCAAGAAGTTTTCGTTAATGTTTGTTGGAGAAAAAAAAAATCGCAGTTTTTCGTATAAAGCAAAATTTATCTAACTGTTTTCCTATACAAATACAGAGAATAAAATGTCTCAAAATTTACAGAGCAGATAATAACAGTTGTTAATTTATTCATTTATATTAATACAACAACCTTGGTATTTAAACTTAATAATGTGTACATAAACTCCTTAAACTGGAATTTATGTGGTGTTTCAATTAATTCTGTATTAAGTTTGGCTGAACTGTTGGTCTGGCGCTCGGTGTCGCATGTTTTGGGTTAGATTCCCAACCTTGCCATGGATGTTTATAATGGTTCGGAATCCACTTTAAACCGTAGGCTCCTGTTTCATATGACTGTAGATTGTTTTGGTTTGTCGCTCTACTGTCAATTTGTGTATTCTTTAAATTAATTAACTTCAGATTCAAATCCTGGCGGTGGCATGGATATTTGTAAGTGGTTCGAAATCCACGCTGAACTGTAGGTCCCGGTCTAATTAGCCAAAAAATGTGTACAAAATGAAGAGTGACAAACCAAACAAATCAAACCCCTCTTTTGGTTAATTATATCGGGACCTACATTTTAACATCATATGACTGTAGAGGTTGGGTGTTGGGTGGCAACCCTATCCCGTAAAAAGAAAGCATCTCCTGTCTCGAAATCTGCCAGTAAACAGACAGCCTAGACCCCTACATGGGTTGTTGCGTCAATGAAGACAAAGAACAGGGGGAGTTTAATAGAAAATCCGATAAGTAATACTGAACTGAAAGTTCCCATGTCTAAATCGGAGATGAACACGAAAATCCGATAGCCACATAGTCCTTTCAATTGGCTGGGAGAAGAGATGGCAATGCCAGATGAAAACTTCCTATAATGTCTGTACAAAATCTTCTTCATCCCAATGAGGTACAGTAGGGGGTATGCCATGGGTAAAGCAGAATCTGGTGTACATATCTATCGCTCCAGTTGAGAATGACCTTAGAAAATGAATAGGTCAAGGGCCAGCGTTTTGAAAACAATTTGTTGCAAAAGTTAAAAATTTTATTTTACATTCACGTTCATCCCAAAACACTACTGATCATTTCCGATAAGAAAAATAATGGGTTTATCTATACAAAGCTATAGTCTATTTTTCAGTTCATCAGGTCAGGATCTGTTCTTTACCATAAGAAAATAAATTTATTACGGATAAACATTTATTGAATATCCACTTTTTAAAAATATCTTAATAGACAGTTTTTCACGATAATACCTCCTTATCCAAATTATCCAATAATTTGGTCTATTGCTTGGAAAATGCAGCAGATTCATCCTTACCAAGGATATATCTTGGGGGAGGAAAAGAGGAGGTTGCGATTGGACTCGCGTTGAGCCATTAAAATTTACAAACCACTTTTCAAGATGCCATCCGGGGTGTTCACACCGTCAAAACGAAAGGATGTTGTCAACATTTTTATCGTGTCCATACCCGGCAAATACCTGAAAGCTTTCGCTTCGTCTTCGAGTGCTGAATTTTAAACAATTTATCAGTGATTAATAATCTTACCCTATTAAAATTTCCAACCCAATATTATACATCGTGACGCACGTAATCATCTATTATATATATATATCGCTGATTTCATGTCCCCTTTATGTATACTCTGAGAAGCTTACTTTGAAACTTCTAACTATAGATGCCAGATACTTAACACATTGTCACAATCTACATCGAATTTCTCGTTTCTTGAAGCAGTGACTGCAACGGGAGATTTTTAGTGGATTCTAGCCTGAGCCTGGCATTTTAACATTTTTTATCATGAGATCTAGTGTTAGTAAGTTATTACTTTTTAAAAAACTTTTAAATTTTTCTTTTAATTACATTTCGTTCGTCATTTTGTGGATTTCAAAAATCCCCTATATGAATATTACTGCGCTATTGTGTTCATACAAGAAAAAAATGCATATAAATAATCCCTTTGATCCAACAAGGATTAGAATTACTGCCTACTGTTTTTTCTATAAGACAATTTTTCTTTATCATAACAACAAAAAAAAAAATGAGCATGGTCAAAAACGAGAAAAAAAGCTTTTTTTGTTTAAATGCTAGTATATCTTATTACAGACGAGATATGAAAAAAAAAACCCCCTGAGGATATTCACTAGGTTTTTATCTTGGATAAACGGCCCGCGTGCGAAAAAGTGTCTCCTAATCCAATCACCACCATCTGCCTCTCATCTCATTATTTGTCAAACAGAGAAGAGAACCCTGCTGCCTCATCGGTCAATCCAAGTGGAGAGTACAGAGGGTCCGAGGGATGTCGGGGGCATTAGCGGCGAGGCTCTCTAATTTGCGGGATTGCTCTTTCTTCATCCACCTTTGTTGGCACCTTCTTTCGGAGATTGTTTTGCGGGGGCACTTGAGGGATTAGGAGGCGCAGTTTGACTTCCGATGAATATTTACATGCAGCCTGGTCGCAATCTTCGGTTTATGCATTTTGTTTAAAAGATGATAAAAAATAAAGTTTTATTATACTTTCCACTGGCTAAAGTATGTTCTTACAATTCAAGCATATTGTTGCTGAGTCCTTTGATCTAAGTAACTGCTATATGAGGAACGGCAGATATAAAGATTCAGCATTATCTAGATTGTACAGTGGACACCTGCGACCTTTTACATTGTTGTAATATCACGCTACTACTACTACTGCAACTGACCACCACACCACATCTTTGAAAAGTCACTGCCTAGAGTTGAGTTTTTGCCCCTTACAGTTTGGAATGATATGGGTGAGCAGCTTGAATTTGGGGCTCTGCGGGCGCTGTAATGATCATATCAAACCGGGACTATGGCTTGGGAAGTGGATTCCTGAACCAAACATTCATAGCACCACCAGGTTTTTCCAACCTATAACCCGCAGTGACCGAGCGCCAGAGAGTGCTATCAACTCGGAAAGCGGACCCAGTTGGTTATGCGGTACTGGTTGATCGATCACTGCAAGGATGGCATCTGAGGAGGGAGTTCTAACTCCTTTCCCCAATATTAATAAAATGACCTTTCGGCCGACAGATTTAGACGGCGGCTGGGAGTTCTGGCCTTTGGCACCACAGGCTTCGAATCCAGATGGTGGCATGGATGTTTTGAATGGTTCGGAATCCATGTTAAACTGTAGATCCCGGTCTATTTAGATTAAGGGGTGCAAAAAATGATGATGGTAAGAGCAACAGACCAAACCTCTTCGTAGACATCAAAAACTCCTATATGAATATTATAGTGGGAATGATGGCCGAGTGGCTAGCGCTCTGGCGCTCGGTACCACAGGTATCCGGATTGAATCCCGGCGGTGCCGTGGACGTTTGTAGTGGTTCGGAACCCATTTTAAGCCGTAGTTCCTGGATATGACCGTAGATGTCACAAAGTCCAATCAGACTACTTCTCACTCACATTATTCGCTAACTGTAAGGGGGCAACTCAACTCTGGCTCAGTGATATGGTTTGGTTAGGTGTGATTTGTAGTAGTAGTAGAATATTATTTGTGTTCACACAGAAAAAATGCAAATAAATAATATTCTTGATTGACTTGTCCAGAACTTTAATCAAAGTGCTTAGTGTTTCTTATACGAAAATTTTTTTCTGGATAATAAAAAAAAAAAATGAACATCACCCAACATGTAATAACTACTAGTATTCTAAGCAAGGCCAACTTAATTCAGACGAGATAAGAAGAAGAAACCCTGAATATATCCTCACTGAGTGTTTATCTTGATAAACGGCGTGCGAAAGGAGTTCCTCGTCCAATCGCCCCGCAATCTGGCTCGTTTCATCATTTTGGCCAACAGAGAATTCCCACTGCCCCATCGCTCATCCGCGGACAGATGGCGTCCCACTGATAGAGGGTCCAGGCATTAGGGTTGGAATGTCATGTTTTTCTCTTCGGCCACCCCTTGTTGGCACCTTCGAGATTGTTTTGCGGGGGCACTCGAGGATTAGAAGAGCCGCAATTTGACTTGATGAATAGTGGTACATGCAGCTTTAAGAATTAAGTGTTGTACTTTTGCATGTTTTTTGTTTAGTAGAAGATTTAAAAAAGATATTAATTTTATTATTGTTTTCGACAGCAAAAATATGTTCTTATAGTTCAGTATGTGACTGTAAGTCACTTGGTATTTGAATGGAAAAGATATAAAAGATTGGGCATTATCCAGATTGTACAGTGAACACCTGCTTCCACTTACATTTCACCACATAATTTTGATCGACCAATGTAACGATGGTATCTGAGGAGATGGTTCTTAACCTCCTCCCAAAACTGATAAAAGATATTTCAACAGACAGATTTAACACACCTCTCTAACGCAGAGTTTTCTATTTTTTTTAAATTTCGGGAGAAATCATACATACTTTTATCTATTAATACCATCTCCTCTGAATAAAATATTATTTGATTTATAACGATAAAGTGCTCGACTCGTTACTCGGCGGTACGTGCCATGGTGAGTATTAATATGGCTGAGGTTCAATCTGCTGGCGACTTTGATGTAGACACTGTTTTCAAAAAGCGGAAAGACTCGATGGCGTTTGTGATGTTCAGCCTCCTGCCTCGTGAGTCGGACCATCTGGGGGAGTTTTGCGGGTTTCTGCCATACAATACACAAATGCGGAGTAGTTCCCAAGAAATCAGAAAAACCCAAAGAAACTAATTATAACAACCTGAGGATAACTTTTATGAAAAAATATGTATCATCAGGATATTATTATTAAACTACGTTATTTCTGCTAGTTAGGGCCAAGGATCCGAGACTGAATCTTTAGTTCGACATGTGCGGCCTGATGGCCAATTGGCTAGCGTTTTGGTCATTGGTAATACAGTCTTTAGGGTCGAATCTGGCGGTGGCCTGAATATTTGTTAGTGGTACGATGGAATCCACGCTAAAACCACTGTAGAACCCGGACTAATTAACCTAAAAAGTGTACACATATATATATATAATATATTAAAAGTTCTGCATTAGCAATTGAATTAATGTTTTTAAGGATAAAATTTAAATCAATGCATAAATTTACAAATAATCACATAATAAGTTGCCTTTTTACTCATACTACTCAGATTAAATCTTTCCAACTGGTTAGAAATACAAATATTTCAGGACTATTAGCGAATGAGGCAAATCAAGATTACTAAAGCCATCATTTCTCAAACTTATGTTTCAAATTCAGATTTAAGGAAATTTTCAAGAAATGCATTGAATGGATGCAAAGCTAAACGTTCCAAAAGGTGAATGAATTTCCTGTTGGAACCTTGGGAGTTTTCATTAAAGAAATAAATGATGTGTCTTCTGTATCCGTTACTGAAAATATCGATACCGAAACGTCTGAATCGTTATCGGTGTTGAAATTTGCATTTTATTACCCTGTGGGATTTAGAATTTTCGAAGTAAAGTTTGGTAAAAGAGGTATTTTCTTTCTTCTGCGAAATTTATTTAGAAATAATCGAAATATTGTAATTGAGGGTCATGAAGATAAATTTATCTTTTTAAAAATTGTTTTTATTTTCTATTTTCGAGACATTTTAAATTTCGTCGTATTCTGTGAGTTGAAAATTCGAAATCATTTAAGTGATAGAAACTAAATCAGTCAACTGAAAGCAAGAACGATTTATGGGATATTTTTTAAAAATATGTAGATTGCAAAAATTTTTTTCATTATTTTATTTGATTGACAAATATTTCATTATAAAACGTTTTGTGTATTTAGATGTTATATTTATAGAGACAGATTAAAATTTTTGATGAAAATAAAAGCACTTTTGCATTGAAATTGGGATTTGATAGCCGAGTGAATAGCGCCCTGGCTATCGGTGCTTCAGGTTTCCGGAGTCCCGATTGTGCAATGAATGTTTGTAGTGGTTCGGAATCCACCATCTCTTCATACACATTAAAAACCTCTTACTGCAGAATATTGTTGCGCTACGGTATTCACACAGGAAAAAAATCCAAATAAATGATATCTTTACAAAAAGGATTAGGCTTACTGCTTATTGTTTTTCCTATACGAAATTTTCTTCTTTATCATAAAAGAAATGAACACCATCCAAAATGAGAAAACTACAAGCATTTAAACAAAAAAGGCCGACTTATTACAGAAAAAGATAGTGAATATCCTCCAGGTTTTTTTCGTAAGTGTTTATCTTGATAAACGGCCTGGAGTGCGAATGGAGTTCCTCATCCAATCACCCCGCTCATTTCATTATTGGGCAAACAGAGAAGCTGCTGCATCGGTCATCCGCGGACAGATGGCGTCCCACTCATAGAGGGTCCGAGAGATGTAAGTGGGCATGAGTGGTGGAATGCCGTGATTGTTTTTCTCTTTGACCACCTTGTTGGCACCTTCTTCGGAGATTGTTTGCGGGGCACTTTGAGGACAGGAAGAGCTGCAGTTTGACTTGATGAATAAGAGTACATGCAGCTTTGAGAACCACGTATCTCATAGTTTTTGCATTGTTTTTTGTTTGATAGCAGATGATTAAAAATATTTATTATTACATTTAAAGTTTTATTATTCCAACAGCTAAAGTATGTTCTAACTTTTAAGTATGTTGTTACTGAGCTGTTTAATCTAAGTCACTTGCTATTTGAAAGGCAGAGAAAAAAAGAGTGGGCATTATCCAGATTGTACAGCGGATACTTGCGATTCTACTTAAATTGCACCACATAATTTTGATCGTCCAATGTTAGATGGCATCTGAGTAGAATATCCCTCCCCAAGACTAATAAAAAGACCCTTCGCAGATTGGATTTAACATTTTTTCTGAGAAATCATGCATTCTTTTATCTATTAATACCATCTTCTTTGATTTAAAATATTATTTTATTCATAATGATAAAAGTTCTCAACTCGTGGCTCAATGGCAACGTGTGCCGTTAGTGAGCATGAGGGCTGAGGTTCAATAGGATGGCGGCAATATTGTAGACACTGTTTCAAGAGGAACTTGATGACGTTTGTGTTGTTCAGCATATTGATTCGTTAGTAGGATTACGTGGTGTGAGTTTTACAGGTATTCTACCATACGATATGCAAATGAGTCCCCCCTAAAATTAGTCAGAGAAGGCAATGCCCTCCTTCTTCAGCCAAACGAAGCAAGTCTGGACTTCCCTGCGTTTGCTGGGTGTTCCACTGCCAACAGAAGCCTGCCCCTTCCCCCTTCCATGTATAGAATACCATGGGAGCGTCCGTTCGCACCGCAGAATATTGAGGGATCTGAATCAACATAATAATAAAAATATATTTTTTTTATTAAACTAAATATTTTTTTTTTCTTAATTACCAGTTTTGTACTTCTGCATAAAATAACTTGAATAAAATATCAAACAGCTATGGGAAAATAAACAGGATTTTTTTACTCTACTCAGTATATTAGTCTGTAGAAAAAGCATTTATGATTTGCAATTAATCAAAATATGCATTGAAATGATAGAAAACTAAAAGCTAAATGTACTTCTTGCATATTAAAAATATTTATTTTTGAGCTATATGAACCCGTGTGTTCCTCAAACCGACGAGATCAGATGAAGGGTAAAAGCATGTACCTTTTTATATCATTGACCTTGCGGTACAAATAAAGACTTGGGTATCCAAAGGCAGATTTTAGGCCTGGCTTGCCGCTCTACGTCATCTTGTGCACACCCTTGGGCTAATTAGACACGGCCCTGGTTGTGCTAACGTGGATTCCGAACCACCACGACATCCATTCCAAGATCTGAACCCGAAGCCTGTGGTATCGAAAGAGGCAATGAGTTAGCCAATTGACCACCAGGCCGCTTCAAAGGGAAAAGTCTGACTTTACCCCACCAGCTTATATCACCAGGCAGTGGAGGCTCATGGATGTTTGTAGTTAACCACTACACATATCCTTGTCACCACCGGGACTCGAACCCGAAACCTGTGGCACTGAGCGCCAGAGCTGCTGGGGTCAGCTCGGCACATTCAGGCCGCCCCAAGGGAGGTACTGTAGCTAAAAACAATTTTTTAGGGGTCCATTTTTATAGGCACTTTGTAGATATCGCATAGCGAATACTGCATTAGCAGGTTTTGTTATACGATTCGCATTTCCACATGAAAAATAACTCTTGGTGAACACCAGGTTGTAGTTTGTGTCAGAACCGACTGATTGTAGGTTTCTGGTCCGACACCATCGGAGACAGAATGTTTATATTCTTCGTATCCTCCTGAGAGACTCCACCGCAGTAACTCAACATCGTGGTGTTCCCAAATAATAATATTTAGTGGACGGGATGCCACACGCGGAGCAGCAAATCATTTTCATGGTATGCAGGTCCAGTACATTGCAGTGTGGACCAAACAGGCAAGAGTTGTGGGGTTCGGAAATCCACTTTAAACCGTAGCGTGTAGTCATAAATGAATAGCGTCCCAGTAGTGCGTTGGGCGTTTGGTTTGTCACTCTACGATCATTTTTGCACACTTTAAGCTAAGTAGACCAGGAGACTGACGAGTTTAACCTAACCATATGACTGTAGAGTAAGGCTGAGCATGACACATCACATAAAAAACAGCACATCTCCTGAGCTTTCCAAATCCCTGCCAGTGAGCAAACTGCTTTGCCCTGTCATGGGTTGTAGAGCCAATGATGCGATGTCTATAGAAAGGGCTGTAAGGAAATAATAAATTGTTTTTTAACCATGGCCATTGATTTTTGTCTAGTAAAAGCCATTCTAATAATACTTTTGTCATCATGAAGTTCTCCATACCCAAGTATAAATCATCATCTTCATCTCAAAAGCCGCAGGGTGGGCCAAAGTCGATCTGGGCAGATGCCTCCTAGACAGATGATGTCTTTTTCTGCGATGTAGGCTTGGTACAGACCCTATTCTGCAAGCTCTACAGCTATGTTAGAATGGGAGATTTACGGTTTAAAGTGAATTCCAAACCACTACCAAAACATCCATGCCATTGCCAGGATTCGAGGCTGTAAAGCCTGTGGTCAGAGCTCTAGTCAACTGGCCATCAGGCCGCAGATCTCTGGCTCGACTCGTCCAAGTCCAAAAACACATCTATCATTGATCCATATATATGACGATAATATCGCCCAGTGACACAAATGCAAATGAATGCATAAATTTACAAATAATCACATTGTATATGCTTTCCTTTTATCCTGGTATTATAGTTAAATCTTTTCCAAGTGGTTACAAGAAATACAGATATTTCCTGAGGACTATTAGCAAAGTAGAGCAAATCGAATGACTACAGCCATCATTTCTCAAACTTATTTCAAATTCAGATTTAGGGAAAATTTTTCAAAGATGCAATAGACGATGCAAAACGTTAACGTTCCAAAAAGATGAATCGATTTCCAGTTGGATCTTGGGAATTTTCATTAAAGAAATAACAGATTCCGTTACTGAAAATATCACGATACCGAAACAATGTCCGAATCGTTATCCGAGATTGTTGAAATTTGCATTTTATTACTCTGTTGGATTTAGAATTTTCCGGAAGTAGTCTCGGTAAAGAGAAGTAGTTTTTCTCTTTTGCATGAAATTTATTTAGGAGAAATAATCGAAATATTTATAATTGATGGTTTATGTAAGATAAAAATTGATCATTTTTAAAATTGTTTTTTATTTTATATGTTCAAGACATTTACATTACCCTCGTATTCTGAGTTATCTGAAATCATTTAAGTAATACATGTAACTAAAATAATAACTGAAAGCAAAAATTATTTGAGATTCTTTTAAATATATTCTATGTAGATGGCAAATAATTTTCATTATCTTAATCTGACTGGAGAAATATTTTGTCATAAAACATTTTTGTGACGGATGCTGCATCATTTTTTAAAACAATGATTTTATTCCTGAAGAGATTAAAATGGTTGATGAAAAGTATAAAGCGTTATGCATAGAAATGGTGCTGCTGATGGCCCTAGTGCTCGATGCTGCACTGGTTTCGGGTTCTAGTTCCGGGCAAGAGTGCCATGAATGTTTCAAGTGGTGGTCGGAATCCAGTTTAGATCTCCGGGCTCTGGTCTAATAGGAATCTGAAGAGTGCTGCAGTGCAGGGCAGTCGCGTCCGCAGCCCTATCTTCAAACTCCGCGTGTGTCTCCTGGGTGGTGCTAAATGAGTGACAGCTCAAAGTGCAGCCTTTTCTTATGGCTTGAAAGATTACTTTGTCTCTTTAGTGCCTGAATGGCCGAGTGGATAGCGCTCTGGCACTTGGTACCACAAGTTTCGGCTTCGTGTCCCGGCGGTGCCATGGATGTTTTAGCAGTGGTTCGGAATCCACTTTAAACTGTATTATTAACTGTATTATTAGGTCTGTTTAGCCTAAAGTGCGCACAAGATGACAGTAGAGCGACAAACCAAACCATACCGTAATGCCAGCTGCAGTAGAACAACAACATATTTATACAACAATAAAATGGGAGTCTATCAATTAATTTTTTAGTATAAAATTTAAATACAATGCATAAAGCCTTCCAGCCCATCTAGCGTTCTGGTCAGTGATACACCAGCCTTTAGAGGTCGAATCCTGGCGGTGGCATGGATATTTGTGAGTGGTTCGGAATCCACGTTAAACTGTAAGGTCCCGGTCTGACTAAACCTCCAGCTGGGCAAAAATGACCGTGGAGCTACAAACCCAAACCTGTAAAACTTCATGGCTCAGGAGATCGTCCAAAGTCAAAAGAAACTCCCTAACAAATAGAATATATACAATTAAAGTTCCAGTGACAGTTGTAGCAATGACACCATTGTAGGATAAAATTTAAATCAATGCATAAATAATTTAACAAATAATCGCATAAATAAGGATTTCCTTTTTACTCGCACTATAGTTCCAAATCTTTCCAAC